>OMLF01038517.1:10123-30572 GCA_900302615.1 Holocentrus rufus | reverse complement strand
CAATCAATTATATCAACACAAACTTGTCTGCGTTTCTTGCCCTGAATTCCAGCTTCGTAACCACCTTAACCATAACCATTAGCCTGGGAGTCAGGACCTCCTGACAGTCGACAGTGAGAAAGCATCAACATGATATTATGATTTTTTTTTCCCTAAATAGATTTGTCCTTATCATATTCATTTCAGCGGCAAAACAAGGGGCCAAGTCAAGTCAAATGCACCTAATATTGAGCATTATTGTAACTAAGGCGTAGACTGCCTGGCAGGTTGAAATGGTGAGATGAAAAATAAAATAAAAGAACTCAACATAAACTTAAATCTAACTCACTCAATTTTTTGAGAAACTACACCATTAACAGATCATTAATATTATCTCCATATTTATTTATTAGTGAAATGAGGGTGTTGATGTCCATATTTTATCCACCTACTGGTCAGTGAATTATTTAACCATCTATCTCCTTAGTGCTTTGTAAAAACAGTTGGACTTGTTTGAGGTTCTAAAAGACATTTTGCCTCCCGTCCAAAAGGCTTCTTCAGTTCTGAAGAAGTGCCTTTACAAAGCTCTTAGAAGCACAAGACCTGGATGAATGAGACTCTTCACAGACTTAACTATCTGTCTAAATTACCATTTAGTCACCCCTTTTCAGTTTCTGTTACATTGTTGCATTTTTCCAGTTGCTAGGAAACGCAAAGTAGCGATTAGTTACATTTCTACAGAGACGATTGTCCCATATATGGACTCACGGTTTCACAGACAGGCTCAGCTCACAAAAATGATGCCACCTCGACTCGATCGGTATCTTTTCAGTAACTCAGGATTATCCATTTTCTGTAAAACGTGCCTGTGGTTTCTGTTGTCACCTCACTGCAGCCATCTTGTTTAGGACACCTGCAGCTCTCCTGCTTATAGGCTGACATATGAATAGTTTAATGTCATATCAATATGAATATTGATGTATTCAAATTTGTGTCACTCTAAGAATTTCTGGGCACTTATGTCAGATTTCCGACTCTGAAACACTTCATAAATGTAATTTTCTGACATCTCTGACTCTTCTTGGTGGAGATTGACTGATATATAGCCAGACTATCACTGTTGGCCAATATCAGCTTTAAAAACCAATACCTATATTGATCCAACATTATTTTCACTGTCAATATTTGGCTGGTTGTGAAATCATGTGACGTTTTTTACCAGAAGAGTGCCACTTAATGCAAGTGTAAAATTAGCATCAGAGTAAAACTAACATGGTCTTTTGTTTAAAAGCAGGCATCTTGTGATCTTAGAGCAGGTCTGTATGCAAATCTGTACCTGTTCTCTGCCTGCATTTGTGTTCTTATTCAGATTCTTATAAAACACGTATTGGTGTTGGTGTCGACCATTATTGGTGGAAAGATATCAGACATCCATATTTGTCTAAAAAAAAAAAAAACATATCGGTGCATCCCTACTTCTTGGTCTCGGCCACTGTTGGATGTTGGCTCCATTTTTTTTCCTGTCGGTCTAAAAATATTTAAAAGTGGGTCATTTTATTGAAGTTTTCTCTCCAGAACTGCAAATAATTTGAGCAGTTTCACCAGTAGAAACGTGTGTAATCAGTTGTCCTCAGACTTCTACGATGCATTGATTAGCTGGAAGTTGAAGGTTCAGAGTGAATCTGAAAATAGATCCACATCCCTGTTCATCCTTAATGAATTCTTCAGTCAATATTTGGACAGACATGCACTCTGTTGCCTGTTTCGGTCTTGAATCAGACTCCATTCGCTCTGGTTTCGTGCTTGACTTGGTCTCAAGCCCTTTGGACCTGGTCTTGGAATAAACTCAGACTGGACTAAGTTGGTTTTGGCTTCATCTCTGCTAAGACAGCCAGGATTAAAGGACCCATGCCCGCCTGGCCAAAACATACACGAAATGTTTGCATTCATGGTGCTGTAATACGCTTTGGATAAAATCATCCACTAAATGGCATTTGTTATGAATCCACTAAATAAAGCTGCCACTAACTCTTTCTGCTGTGACAGCGCTGTCCTCTCCCTGTTTTTCCTCCTGCTGAGGACTGAAGTGAATGTTTTGAGAGCGTCCGGCCGCCGGGACCACCGAGGCTCACAAGGCTCATCTCACACAAATCAATACCACTGACAAATGTGGAGCACCTCTCTTTATATTAATCTGAGCCTGCTACCGCCTCTCGGGACAGTTGTAAAGGGCCACATTACTAAAAATAAAAGCTTTTCATATTGAATATACAGTGATCTCACATTTATGTAACACGTTGTCCAAAAATTCACTCAGTTTAGGGTTATTTAGTTTGAATTTGTCATCCTAGTAGTGTCATGCAGTTGGTCATTTAGTCTCTGTGTTCAGTAGGAACCTTTTGAAAGGTGTAGAAAGAAAGATGCAGGAAGTACTTGCTGTGGCCCCTTCTGACACTGTGTGACTTTTTACAAACACATTCAAAGCTCTTTTCTCAGCACTCTTTGCTAAAAAAAAAAAAAAAAAACATCTGGCCAGAAACATGCAAAGCTCTCAGTGTTGTGAACACCCAGCAGCTGTGGACTGGACTGGGTCCACCTGTCTGTGGATGTAGTTGGTGATTGGCCTCTATGTCACAACTTTTAGCTCAAATGTGACAACTGAGACCCAACTGGTCTGTTTTTGACTACATCGGACCAGTTGGGGACGGCGCACGGTAAAAAAAAATCTCCATGTTAACAAGTCAGTTAATCTCATATTTGGTTTGTGGTTTGGTCATTTATGTGTGACAACATGTTTTACTTTATTTGCATGCATTTCAGACGGGTTCTTAGGTCTGTCTGCTGGAGATCTCAGAACAGAAGTTCCTGACTGAGTCCCTCATCTGGTATTAAGTGATGTTGTTTTTGTCTCCTGCAGAGCTCGGTGTTCGCTGAGGCCTTCCCCTCGCTGCCCGGCCCGCCCTCCTCAGACCCCGACACTGTTCCCACTCTGACCGAGCTCCTCAGAGGCAAACAGCACAGCAGAGCCAGCCAGGACCAGGGGTGAGTAGACCTGAGCCGACTAGAGCAGAAACACAGCACAGTAGAGAAGAACAGAACAGAACAGAACAGAGTAGAACAGAGTAGAACTGAGTAATATTGAATTAATAGAACAATGAGTGAGATCAGAAAAGAATAGAGTAAAATAGAAGTGGAGTGGAATAGGATAGACTAGAATAGAACAAAGCAGAGGAGAGAGTAGACTAGAACTGAACAGAATAGAGTCGAACAAAAGTGAGTAATATAGAACAAAACAAGAGAGATCAGAGTAAAATAGAGCAGAATAGAAGAGCGTACAGTTGAATAAAATAGAATAGAATAAAACAAAGAGGGACAGCGTAGAGTAGATTTGAACACTATAGAGTAGAACAAAAGTGAGTAGGATAGATCAAAACAGATCAGAGTAGAATAGAGTAGAGTAGAAGAGAGGCCAGTGGAATGGAATAGAATAGAATAGAACAAATAATAATAGAATAGGGACTGTGTTAGTTTCAGTTACTCAGACATTGTCCACGACAGTCTCTGCTGCAGCAGAACTTCAGTGGTTCAGCAGAGACCGAGAACAATAAAACTGTGATCAGCTTTTTATTGCGACGTGAGTTTTTTTCCCCTCGGCTGAAGTTGGACTCACAGCTCAGCCGGTCATCTGTTGAAACCTGCAGTGATCAATGTGGGCAGAGGCTCCTTGTTCTGTGTCATTCACACTCTGCCTCCAGCAGCTCTCACTCAGCAGGGCCGCGGACTGACTGACAGAACTGAGGCTCTTATAAAAGACTGCAGGCCGGATCACATGGATCTGTCTGTGGCTTCCAGTGGGGGAGAGAAAAAAAGAGTGGGCACCCACAGAGTAAAGACATCTTGATTATTAGTGTCTCCGCTGAATGATTTTTATAGGTTTCAGTGTACCACAGACCAGGCTCCAATGTAGCGGCTGCTACCAAGATGCGTTTTTGTAAGAATCATAGAACAAATGCAGGTATTTTTTGATTTGGTTTGATTTATTTGCACAATATTAAAAAAGTAAATAATTAAGACAAACAGGTGAGATTAAAAACCCCTAAAGGCTTACAAAGGTATCTCACTCAAAACAAGCAAAAAAGACAAAAATAACAACCAAGTCCAAAGGTACCAAACAGATGAAGCTTTTCAGACAGGCCTGTCTTAAAAAAATTGGTTTTGAACAGCCACATTGTGTGACACCGTCCTGGAAAAAAAAAGTCATGCAAACAGTCAGGCAACTATCAACAGTAAAAATAATATTGCACAGCTTTTTAACGCTGATATCACTTCATACTGCGTCTGCTGATATAACCATCCATCCAAGAAACAACAATAATGTTTTGGAGTCAATATGTTATACGCAGTATGAAAAAGCATGTCTTAGGTATCCTACAGACTTATCCCAAATGTCGGAGCAGTGCGTCATAGTAAAACAGCAGAGATGAGTCACAGCAGAGACTTTGGTAAAACATTAAACAGATCTTTAAATTGAAACTTGATAAAAATGTATTTTTCATGTTGATTGTCAATATGGGCCATGTTCAAAAATATAGTGCCATCTGACAGCTGCTGGAACAGAGGAAGGGTCTGCCTGAAATTATAATGCCACCACCTAGTGGTCACTATCGCAACCTGCAAGTCTCTCAAAATAGAAGATAAAGGCAACAGAAGGCCGCATAAATTCCAGCGAAATCTGGATGTGAGCAACTTAATGACTTTTTGTCTGCAGGAGACTTAATGATTCAATATAAATAACTTGTGTGCCAAACAATTTTTGCTTGGCATACAATTTTGTTTTATTTATTTATTTATTTTTAGAATGGAATAACACCGTACCCTTATTATCCACATGGAAATTGGCCTTTAGTTTCACTGTCAAAGCGCTAAAAACAGACAGGACATTCTTGATCTGACACATAATCAAACATCAAAGGGAAACAGCTGATGTGTGAAAACATGTGCAGCCTCACTTGGCAATAAAATAGAAAAAAAATGGCCAAAAGAAATCAAGAATTCAGAGAATGACCATGTACATGAGCATGTTTGTGACTTCTTGCTGGTTAAAGATCGCGGTTATTGGACTTCATATGGTGGTTTCTAGTCATGTGTTTGATTACCACTTCACAGTGCCAGGGCACAGTGCCTTTACACATTAAAGGGCAATCATTTTGGTTTTGAAGCTGCCAATAGCTGATATTTAGTATCATAAAATTGGACCATTTTTATGACCAAGAAATTACAAAGATTCAGAGTTTCCCCCAAAATATTATTCCTGGCTGGTTGGAAACAGCGTTTATACCATGAAGTGATGTTTAAACCCTCCATTACTCATTAAATTCTTCTTTCATGTGGCTAGCAGCTCCTCAAGAGAATATAAAAATAATAAAATGTTACTGCAGGTTTTACAGACTGGTTTTTATGTCAGTCTGGTCGCAGAGGAACCTGAATCATACTGACAGTGGACGACTGAGCTGATATCTGATAAAAGACTAATAACCGTCTGACCTGACGTGTTTTGATCCACAGTCTCATCCCTCCGTCCATCACCTCATTTATCCTCCGGTCTGTTTTGTGTTGTGCTGTAACGTCGCAGGTTACTGGACAGTTTCCATGACTTGAACAAAATGATTGGCCAGCGATACAAAAGAGCCAATGGCGTGTCCCGTGACCTGCTCCTAAAGACTTTACATCTGGACCACACCTTCACTGTGAGTAAAGACTTTTTCATTCACAATACAATCACTGCAAAACACCATGATGACAGCGACATCTTTTTTTTTTTTTTTTGGACATGAGTTTAATCCCTCTTGCTGACACATTTCATCATACAGCACGATTTGTATTTCATTGTTAGAAATTACAGAAAAAATCTAATTATACATGCTGTCTCTCATTCACACACACACACATCCACACTTTCTACTCGTCTTGTCATACAGACGAAATAATGGCACAGTGCAGAGGGAATCGTTCATTTTTAATTTTACGAAGCTTCAAGGATGTTAAATTGAATTGTCGACACAGTTGTAACAACGTGTAAAATTAACCAATGGTGTTGTTTGACTGATAGCTTTGAAAAGCTCTGCTCCGTTCAAATTACTTGACCGCTGTTATATTCAAAGCCCCGTCAAAAAAAGACAACAGAATGGAACAACTAGCTGGACAAAACTGCATAATAAAATATTGTATGAGTTCCAAATTTTGCAAATGCATAGTCTGTTTCCTGCAGGATAACAGACAAATGGCAGATAATATATGGAATTGTTCTCATTTGATTACAAAAACAGTAATTTTAGCAATTAGCCTGTGAGATTGGAGAAACAAGCTACAACTTAAAAACGCTACAGCATTTTAAACATCATTATATCATTGTCAAATTAATTATGATACCTTGGTGTAATTACTATAAACAGAAGAGACAGTAGTCGAGACAGTTCATAGCCCAGAAGATATTTTCTGTAAACCCTGTTCTTCCTGCTACAAGTACTATTTTTGCATCTTTTCTCCTCTTTGGATTTACTAAAGAAGACAAACATGTTGGAAGTAATTTTTCACTCCTTTCACCATTTGTCACTCTGAAATTTTTAGCCCCATTGCTAATCTTCCTGTTTTATACTATAGAGCAATACAGCAGATTTCCTGCAAAACTGCACCCAATGAAATGTTAAATGCAGTGTAAAGCATCCTTCTCTGTGAAGGTCTTGTTTGTTTACAGTAATTATTGGCGCTGAAAGGCTACAAGTTGCACCAATAAATGGACAGATTTTCCAGTGGCCTCCATATTTTTTAGATGCTGTAATAAAATTTAAAAACAATTCCAACATACTATAAAAATAAAGGTGCATAATGCAAAATCGCAGAATGACAATTGAGGTGAGGAACATTTAGATTCAACTGATGAGTGGAAAAAAGTGGAATAAGCATGTAATTTAATGGTTGAGTTTATATGGTTCTTATTCTTGAGAATTTATTCCATGTCTTTTGTCAGTTGAGTCTAAATGGTCCTCACTTCAACTGACCCTTGTCAATTCTGCATAGTGCACCTTTGAAATAAATGAGTGGCATTACTTAAGTGGAGTTATCCATTGGTTTGTGTTACTGATTTCAGTAGTTAGTAAGCAGTCAGCAGCCTGGTCTGTAAAGAATCACTCCCTCTGTCTGATTGGTGCCTGACCTGCAGCCTCTTCTTGTTTCCCTCTCAGGAAAGCAGAACTGGATCGTGGACAGCCAATCGCCGTCTGTCCCCTGGCCTCCCTTCAGCCAATCAGCACGCTCAGAATGCTGCTGCCAAGCGACGGCTGTCATATGACTACAACAGAAACATCATGGAGTAACTGTGCGCGTTCAGCTCCGGTTGGACTTTGAGTCGCCTGCTCCTGATTGGATGTAGATCTGAATAAAAGCAGGAGAGAGTAAAACCATCAATAAGTTTCTCAATACTCTGGACCCCCAACGTGTGTACTGTCCACTACTTATCTTGGACTCTGCTACTGATTGACCCTCTGACTTTTGGCACACTCGCTTGTTACTGGAGCTCGACTCACTGATAAGACATCAAACCCATGGAGAACGGGGTGATGCTCTCCAGGTATACATTTCAAAAGAAGTGTCCTGGTGATGTATACTGGTGGAGTGCTTGTACTTTCATCAGACATGTGCCACATTGTTCACACACACCACCTCCCTTTTTTATTCTCCTCATAACAGACTATAAGAACAGTCTGTCACAGTTTTTTTGTTGTTTTTTTGGTGATTACAAGTAATGAGGGACAGACTACTATGTTGGAGGAGTGAAATGATAAAAAATGAAAAACTGGTCTTGTCGCCTCTTCCACCCTGATACATCCCCCATTTTATTAAGTTTTGTTCCATTTTAGGCTCCATTTTAGTCAGAGACATCTTTGGAGGCAGAGCTGCTTTGGAGTCTGAAATAATCTGATTGGCTGAGTTAAACCTCAGTGGGCGGAGCCACAGTGAAGCTAGCCAACTGGAAAACTTGCATGGCAAAAAATGAACTCTAGTCAGATAATGTTTTATAATACAATTTAATTAATTCATGAACACAGCATTCATGATCTTATAAGGTCAGTGGCTAAGCTAGCTAGCTAGCTTAGCTGTATGGCTAGTTTGAATTTGGAAGGTTAGCTGAGTAATCTAACTAACATTGATAACGTAGTATCACTAAATTACCTTTTTAGCTTGCGTTAGAGCTAGCTTTATATTAGCTACCTCCTCACTTACCTCCACTTGCCTTCTAACTGGCTTACTTTGTCAGAACAGCTGTGGCTCTTTAGCTCCGCCCACTGAGGTTCAACTTAACCAATGAGATCATTTCTGCCTTAAAGAAATGTTTATAGAATTAAACCAAAGCCTATAGACTATTTCTGATTAAACCCTCCAATCTGCATAATGATAACCCAGTACTGCTGCACACAAGTAGGATGTTTTTATCTAGAAGTTAGCTTGCTAACTTGGCATGGCACAGATTTGCCATGCCAGAGATACTGATCTTAAGTGAGTCAGTTTAGTGCCAAGCTAGTCACAGCGTAACAGAGATGACACGCTTGTTTTGTTGTGTCAGGGAGAAAGAGGCTCTGACATTACAGTCTTGCCTCTTGTTGTCACTCCACCAACATGGCGGCCCGTCCCCAGCAGCTCACAGATCAGGCACCTGCAGTGTAAGTGAAGAGCGGCTGCCTGCAAACACAACGTGGGGACATCACATCACCATCAGCTGCAGTCATGCGGGGCAGCTGTCAGAGCGTAAAAATCTCATTTCCCGCCCTTCTTGTTTGTCTGAACGTTTAGGTCACAGAGAAAACATTGTCACAGAGAACAAATTTATGGTTTATTTTCCAGCATAAGGCAGTTAGAAAGTCACTTACAGGATGTCTGCAGCTGTAATGAGTCTCTAATTTTTTACATTTTGCAAAGTGACGCATGTACTGTCATTGTGTAAAACCTGCAGCAAAGCCTGTATCATGAATGAAACTTAAAAAAAACAAACAAACAAACAAAAAAAGCAACCTTGGGTTCCTCACAAAAACAAGTTTGTCTTCCAGCTAGTGCCAATAGGAACACCAATGAAAGTGCCAATGTTTACGAGGTGAAAGAAGTGATGCAGATGTAGGCATTTGGGAGTAAAATGGTTCCTGGAGTTTCTCAGACACACTCAAGTGGACTCAAACACAACTTCTGGCATGTGCAGTGTCTCTTTCCTCGCCTTTTCTCTCTCTGTTTCCTTCCTCTCTCTCTCTATTTCTCTCTATCTCTCTCTCTCTGGCTGCATGCCACCTGCCTCTCCTCCTCACTCGTTTAAATGTAACACGACTTTACAGTTGAGTCCACATTACGGGCAAAACTTGAATCTAGCTGCCAATCAAAACAATATTTTTATGAGACGTACCGATCACATCATTACCATTTTCAACGATGCACTGTACATTTTTAATGTAGACCGCAGACATGTAATCGCCTCACGATTCGCTTTTCGTTGTATGTTGTTGTATGTTCCACAAGCCGATCATTTGTGATGAAATTCCCAAAAGAATCAAGTGAGTGTCTGCCGTTTGTACAAAAACTCCCCAAGTTCCTGCAGAAAAAGATGAATATTTTCTGATCTGTTCAAATGAAGAAAAAGAATTGTCGACTTGTTAATTGATGTAATAAAATGACACTGCGTGACAGCTGCCGTCTGTTCATAAAGTTTACAGGAGGATTTGAAGAGCTTACTTAGACAAAATGACAGATTGTGTGAGAGTAGGATTCCTTATGGAGTGTCACATAAAATATGTTGAGACCTTTGCCTAAACTACTGGGATATTTCGGAGTCGTTATGTGTCTTTTGGAAATATGACCGAATGAACATCTAGCAACATTTAGATAGATAGATAGACAGATAGATAGATAGATAGATAGATTCATCTCCAAGAGAAACTCACAGATGCTTTTATGCTTTTTCCAACATACAACATTACCTGTCATTTCAACTTAGTTATCAGGATTTCTCTTTTTCTTCTGTTTTGTGTGTTAAGTTTCAGTTTAATTTGAATTACACAAAGTGATTTGAATATGACAAAATGTACATAAGTGTATGTAGGAGAGAGAAAACCGTAAGTATTGGTTTGTGCAGGAATCTCCCTTTGATGGAGGAGAGAGATGATCAACAGTACTTACATGCATATGAGAAAACGCAAAGGCAAAGAAAGTAAAAACATGTTTAGGTAACTGTATAGCTCTATACAGCCTGTTATCTGCCTTTCGCACACAAAATTAAACCATGTGAGGGAGAGGAAAGAGGAAACAGATGCAGAGAAAGGGGGAAACAAAACAGTGCAACTCCTCATGGATTTCTTGTGATGATCCACTGACAGAAAAATGATGTCAAAGGTCAGATCAGGTCACACCATGGTCCATAATAAATGACATTTATATGTTTTTGGGTAAGACTTTTGAAATTTATAGCACTCAGTCGATTTATTACACACATAAGTTTTGGCAGATTAAAGTGTATTCTGTTACAGTTACTGCTCACCTCATCAAAATTGTCATTCATGTTGCCATACTTCAGGTAGAAAGGTACTTAATTAAAAAAAAAAAAGAAAAATTTGGTCAAGAAATTGTGTGCGAACAAGCACCTGTTTTCCTCTGCGCCTCATTTTATAAAAACATAAAGCACCTGCTGCTGTTTAAATGTCCTTGTGAGTTTCTGCTGGCTTTCACCTTTCAAGTATTTCCGTAAGTAGTCGATCTTATTTTTCATACTGGTATCTCTAACCAGAATACAAAACTGTTTTAGGTAATGTAACAGATTACTGTTGCAGTCATTTAGGCTACACATGCTGAGGAGTACATTTACAGAAACCGATATTTCCAATCGATAAACTGTCTTTTCCTAGATAATATCAATCAAAAAATCATAATAGTCGGTTAATGCATGGGTAGTATTGGCTTTGGCGACAACATTTGTGATTTTGGAGTTAACAGCATGTTATGAAGCATACAACAGTCAGTTTCCCAGGGATGTCATTTATCTGCTTTTTTTTTCTTTTTTTTGCAAATGATCCCTATACTACATTTAGCAATCTGTTTCTTGGCATATCTCTCTGAGACACAGATACATGCACTTCACCCCTGAGGCAGGTGGGCGTTTGTTGTCTTGCTCAAGGGCACTTCTGCAGGAATGGACTAGCTGTTACGTGACCAGACCTGCAGAGATTAAACGGCTACCGAAAAGATCAAACGAGGAGAGAGGAGAGAGGAGAGATGAGACGAGAAGAGGTTTAACATGTTTCATCTCATGTTTCTAATCTGCTTCTTCTGCGGTTGGCTATGAAATGCATGATAAACTCATGCACGGCTGTACAGACATGAGCACATCTGCCTTTGTCTCTGGGCTACAGCACTGCCTCAAAATGAAGATTTAATTTACAGCAAGCATTAGTGAACAATCATCCAATATTTGATAAAAATAAGAAGACCAGCTTAGCTTTATCAGTCCAGTCCGGGTATGAACATCAGTCCGTGTGAGATCATTGCAGCAGCTCTGTGGTCCACCAAGAGTTAAACATTTTTATTTGCTGAGTCAGAGCGGCTGCCTGCCTCCTGCACCATGATAACGGAGCTTTGTACTGCGAGGGAGAAAATAGGCCTATGGCTCGCCTGGCCAGGCCTGACCTCTCAGCTTACAGCACATGAGTCAAACCTACTTTTTACATAAACGCCATAAACAAGACAACGGCTGCTTCAGAGCCTGCTGACGGGGTTTTACAGGCCCGGAAACCACTGCTGGAGAAAACTAGTGTGCAGTGCCAGCTTGGGCCAGGAGTCCAGAGATGTGAGCTGCAGGGACATTTGGGTTTCTTATGAGCAGGCGTCTTGTCGTCAGGATCAGTTTGGGGACATTTTGTGCACTATACCTTTAAATTTGTGCTCTATACCTTTAAAATCGACAACAAGTGAGTGCTTCCTGTAGAATTTTATTCCTGCTGGAGCGGAAAAGCCTCGGAAACAACATTACTGTAAGACATCATGGGACACTAAACCTCTCCACTATAACCCAGACTAATGATGTTTTTTTGGTGGTTTAGCAGCCCCCTGAAGCAGAGTGAACCCCTCCCATCAGTGTTAGAGAAACTCTGGGTGACATATAAGGCCCTTAAATAAAGAACTTATTTCCAACAAACATGAAACCAAGTTTCTTGTCAGGATTTAAACTCCATCATGACAGCAGTGCACGATACAACTGTCTGATGCCAGAGATTTAATAAAGGCCTGTATTGGTCTGATTGATTGGTAAACTGACACATCAGTCTAACTGTATTACACATGGGAGTTCACACAGGGCTTAGTGCTCGTAGCATCAATACAACAAATTAAGCAAACACGACTAAAGTATATATAGAGAAGTAGAACATTACATGTGACTGGTTCAGCCAGTTTACACACACCACCATGTGAACTGTTGTGTCTGTGTTGATGTGCAGCTGAGGGAGCGGTGGCCTACAGCATGTGGTCTTATGACTGTATGATAGTGCTCCAATAAATGGTCGATTGATTGATTAGTCCGATCCACAAAATTGGTTCATTATAATTTAGATGATTGATGGATCGTTTTAGTCATTTATCAAATATTTGTTGATTCCAGATTCACTGAGATCAATGAGATGCTAAGATTCACTCATTTTTCTTTATTCATATCATTATAAAAAATAATATTTGAGGTTTTCAACAATCAAAATAATCATTGCATGCAGGTGATGGGACAGTTGATGTTCATGTTCTGTCAGTTGGCTGGGAAAATAATAAGAAAAGTGAAGTGATGATGCACTCCACTCTCTCAACTAGCTACTGCCAATGTGCCCTTGGGCAAAGCACTTCGCCCCCAATGCAAGAGCAGGAGCCTGTAGTTGTACTGGGCAGCTGCCAGGTGTGAAAGTGTGTAACTGAGTGAAAGTGAAGCGAGGCGTCGTGTGGTCTGTCGACTTTCCCTGGATAAGTAAAGGTTAAAAAAAATCATCTATAAAACCTTTGTTGTGGGGTCTGTGCAGTTGTATGAAATTTGCAGATGGAGACTTGTGACCAAAGTTCTCTGCTTGGAAAAATAACACAAGCAGTGTCATGGTGGCCTGAAGGTAAACATGGAGATAAGCTCACTTACTCATCTCTTTGTCTCTTTTTCCAAATAAAGGGTTTATTCTCCAAGAGCTTTATATCTGCTTTGGAAAAAAATAAGTGCCACATGAGATGAGATAATCCATGTTTCATAATTTTACAAATGTCATCTTCAAAAGTGTTACTCTTGGTAAGCAGACCTAATTATAGAGTGATAGTGAGTTATAATTGCTGTCTAATAGAGTGTGGCTTTTTCAAATGGTTCATATTTTTTTAAATACAAAGAATCGTCAAAAAAAGATTAGAAATAGACAAACAAACCAATAATGTGGCAGTAACGCCCCTTGGAAGCCACTTGTGCTAAAAACGTGCTAGCTATGTCATGTTGTGTAATGTCATGTATTGTTATGTTATGTTGATTTACTGCTGAAAGATTGTCAAAATACACACACTGGCAAACACACAGTGTGTGCATCCATTAAAACATCTCTGACAAGGATAAAAACACAATAAAGTCTAATATCTTATTTCCATTGTGATCATCCTGCTGATAACCAAGATGTGCGACATGAACCAGGTTGGCAAAACAGCAAAGACAAATGTGCAAAGGCAGCAAAAACGGTAAACCTCCTAACTTAGACCAGAAGATACACAGCAATAGAAAATATACATAATGTTATGTTACATTTCATCAGGTTATGTCACGTTGTCATATGTCATACTGTGACATGTCATACTATTTATTTAATGTCAAGTTCTGTGACATCATATCATAAAGCATCTCATGTTAAGCAAGTCATAGTTTGTCGTCTATGTAGGTCCTACAGGTAGGTCCGACTTTTCTAATACGTGCTGTAAAGTTGAGTTTGAGTCGTAAAATGTTTTGTGTGATCATGTCCAAGGCCTTTCATGGCCCGAGTCTGGATTATTTTATTGAACTCATGTCCAGGACGCAGGATGCACCTCCAGCCCTCCGTGCAGCAGAACACACCCTCCTCCTGTTTCTGTGGGAGGAGGATGCGGTGACAAGGAGGGGTTCGACTTCAATTAGGACAGCCCCCGAAAAAAAAGTTTGCAGAGAGGAAAAGGAGTCGGGGAGGCGCACAGCCGGGGCAGAGGGAAGCTATGGTTAGCCGCTCTGCCGATGTTCGTCCACGCGTAAAACGAGACATGCATTCTGCGAGCAAGTCCTGGCTTCTGCTGACAGGCTTCATACTGTTTTATATCATCTACCTGCTGCTCGGAGCCCTGGTTTTCTCCAGCATCGAGCGGCCGGTGGAGGACCAGCTGAAAAATGACATTGACGCGCTGAAGCAGGAGTTTCTGAACCAGAGCTGCGTCAACGCCACGTCCCTCGAAGAGTTTCTGGTCAAAGTGTTGACGGCCAACAAGTACGGGGTGTCCATCCTCAGAAACGCGTCCTTCGGCTCCAACTGGGACCTGGCATCGTCCATGTTCTTCGCCAACACTCTGGTTACCACCGTCGGTGAGTTGCAACACACACACACACACACACACACACACACACACACACACACAAAAGTTTTGATGATGGGATTCACAAAGAAGTCCTGGGTTCGGAGCCTCGTACGTGTTGTTTTTACGCAAGAGGCGGATTGGTTATGCGATTTGGGGAGTTTTGTTTGTTTTTAACCACAATTTGAGAAAAACGACTGGTGTTAATCATATGCAGATGTGACAAGAAAACTACCAAGTGTGCATAGTGTCCAATAGCACAAAAGATAAAACACCTTATACATAGCTCGGCGAGTTTGCTAGAAACTCAATACTGATCTCCACAGACTACAGTTCACTATAGGAATATCATATGATTTGTTTTATTATTTTATTTTGTGATACCACAGGAGATAAAAACTACCATAAAGCCACTACTATCTTAATGTAGGAACTATTTTATCACGTGGCAGGCTTGTTTATGCACCTCGGTATGAAAAATTACAGCTGTGAAATTTTCAATCACTGAAAAAAAAATGCACACTGTACTTAGAAAGTCCTAATATAGCTCTACTTAACTCAAGCTAATAATTAGTTTGGCCATGTGATGAAGTCAGAGGAACAATCATTCCCATCCAATTTCCTATGCCATTCCCTGCTCAGCTGTGTTTACACACATGACCGAATTTGGATGGCTGTTTGTGCTCCTACACAGTGACCAGGGGAACTTGGCAGTGGATTTGTGCCTTCATGGGACTCTTGTTGTGGAGACACAACACAAAGAAGTTGAGACGGCTGAGAAGAGGGAGGGAGGGGAGGAAAGAGGCTGATTAGATGTTGCTGACATTTAGCAGAACACAGATTTAACTCTTTTGTGTGGTGTACGGTGAACGTCCCGGCTTGGATGTCACAGAAATGGAGGTTGGAGGGTGAACAGGTTTGTGATTGGGGTTATCAGAAGCGGTTTCACTGAAATAGGCCCATCTGCAGAGGCTTTGCAGTAAAATCTGAGTGTCCCTCAACTGCCCGCCCATCCACACACCTGGTGTAGGGCTCACAGGTAAACCACAGCATCTTGAGTTAGGCGAACTGCTGTGTAGGCAGCTATTTGCCTTGAGGGCCTGTTTTCTTTAAAACTCAACAGGCTCACGTTCACCTGCATGGTCATATGATCATATGATGACTTCACTACCATAATATGAATCTGTTTTGGGATAAAAGATGACTGTTAAGAGGTTCCCAGGTCCAAAGTTACATAGTAGATGCCACTTTTTCAGATAGTGGCTGTCTCTCTTCATGTATTTTTTTTTTTAGTATCAAACATGCATATTGTTTTCAGGAACTGGGAGACGCCTAGTAAATGGAGATGGAGGTTAAGTGGTGGTTGCGGAGGGAGAGTTGAACAGTACTCATTTACTTCCTCCTCATACTGATTCAAACTGATGTCATGGCACAAAAATGGATTCTGCATTTACATTTTCCCCTCATGTTTTTTTTTTTAATCTAAGTGCTGTCCAGGTGTCTGGATGCAGGTGTTGGGTGGGAGGATATGCGTGATTGGAGTGATTGAAACTACTTTGACTCAAAAAATGAAAGACTACATAAAACCTCCACCTGTTAACAGTAAATTGTGGTGGTAGCACAGTGTGGATGGATCTAAGAATTTCTGAAAAACATTTAAATAACACGTTGACTTAGAAAATCACCACTCCTCTTCCTGGTATGTGAATGTGCACGCGGTGCTGGCCCACGCTGGTTTGACTTCTGCTGTGCTGTCTAGCGTATGAAAGCACATTTTATTTCCCTTGGGCACGGTTCTTACCCTAAACTTTGCACTGTAATTCCCCTATGCAAAAACAGTTGCACATGAACAAACAATAGTGAATAGCCAATGTACACACAGAGCTTGGCTGTCATCCAGATGTTCCTGTACAGGGGGTTCCTGGTTTTGGCATGAGTGTTGCATTCTGGGATGTTATTTAAATGATCTTAAAGAATAACTAAACCCCAAACCCAAATCCATGTGAAGCCTGACCTGCAATGGTGAAAAGTAGGGTGCTGGTCCCAGATGATGTCACCACCTACACAGAACAACAGGTGATGACATCACCTGCCACCGAATACCAGCACCCTACTTTTCACCTTTACAGGTCAGGCTTTACATGGATTTGGATTTGGGGCTTAGTTACTTTTTAAAAGACAGTGATGGTACTCCTTGCTTTTTGGGAAATGGGAAATGATGTCATCAAACAAACAAGCCAATCACAATTGGCCTGAGTTGTTTTATCACAACTGGGTCTCATGAAAAATCAACCAGTCATTAAAAATCTTAAATTTGCATCGGCTCGCCCGTCCTTTAGCCCTCTTGGGTTGCAGCCATTGTTAATATCAGGCTGAAGGGCGGGGCTACCGATACTACCAGCCAATCAGCAGCCAGTGGCTCATTAATAATGAATAACTGTCTTCAATGGCTTTTTAGAAAAATAATTATCTAGATTTTCAGTTCCTGTCTTGAGAGATGATTGGTACAAGACACTTGAATCATGTGCATGTTGTTCAGAGGCATTTTGGCAGAACTGGATGTGACATGGCATCACGGACCGACCCAACAACCCTTTAATTATCTGACAGACTGTTAACCAAAGTGCCACTTGTACTGTGGGCCTTTGGCTCAGCTGTGCTGTAGGTCAGTGGAGTTTCCATCCAACAATTTTAAGGTGAATTTTGATTCTGAGCATAAGGAAATCTGAATGGAAACACTGGAGTTTTGCGAAAACTTTAAATTTGTTTAGCAGAGGTGGATTCGTTTTGTTGTAAAGAGAAAAAAAGCTGATGAAAAGTTTATTTGAAGAAACAATGATGTATCAGGGACCTTCTGCTCTGTTGTTGACAACAAACATGGCAGCGGACAAGAGTAGAAGTCATGTGTGGATGCCCAGTAGCCTGTGCATGATGTTGTCGGTAATGCACATTCATTCGCTTGCTGAATATTTGAAAATATGTTTATAAAATATGCAGAAAATTTGGATGGAAACCAGGCTAATGAGTGCAAAAAAAGAAAGAACAGTCTTCATCTGTTTTGCTACAGAATTCAGCGCTGAAGTTTTATCTTACAAGACTGAACATTACAGAGTGAAGGCGCTGGAGGCTTTTATGACTCACATGCTGCTGTGCCATGTAGGCAAATGACTACCGACACACACACACACACACACACACACCGCACACACTATCGGTAACTTGGCGCGAGCACTACAACATGCAAATTCATCCGTTTTGCAGAAGAGAAGTGACAGTTGTGTTCAGGTGAAGTCTGTTTCTGTTCTTCCCTCTCCTTCTCTTCTCCTTCCTCAGACGGACTGATGCGTACGGCTCATGAATCAGGTCCAAAGTGTTTTGACCTGTGTGTTGTGTCATGGTGTTTTGAACTTCTGTGATGTTTTGTCAGTGTGACCATGAAGCACTTTGGACCTGAGAACCAGATCAGAGGCAGAGGGGGGACAGCAGCACCGTGTTTTCTCTTCTTAAAGGGGCGCTGGTTATTTTGAATTTATCTCGCCAGCCAAGTATTTTTCTCCTTTTTAATGTTTTCAAATGAATGCGTGTAATATTTCCAGCATTAACTGACAGTAAAGAACAACAACTGCTCGCCCAGTGCCAATCAATTAAAATCTTCTCTGTTCTGGTGGATTTTTTTTAAAAATTCGTTTTGTTTTATGACATTCAGGAGGCCAATTTATTCAATTTGACGCAACTGCTTAATGGAAGTGTGCCTAATTTATGTTTTGATTTTTGTGACATTTAAAAGTTTTTGTGAAACTTGCTCACAGGTTGGTTGGGGCCATTATGAACACAATAAAGGACAGAGCGAAAAGCTTTTGGTTATAGCTGCAAGTCTTCTCCAAAGAGGAATCCTCTTTTGTTCTTATTTTCATTTGGACCTTGTCATTTTCACAGGTCACTATGACTGAGAAATGAAAAATGACATTTTCAAATACTTGTGTTAAATCTTTGAATTACCATAGAGGTTTTAAAAAAAAAAAAAAGATCAGCAGAAAGCTTTACCACCTGCTCAGAAAATGTTTAGCTGTTCTCCTCCATCCTCTTGGAGAACAAATCTGTGTATCTGAGCAGAGCAGAAATATTCCCATTTAATATCTGATTAGTATCAAATCTGTTTACAGTCTTTAAACGAGTCTCCAGAGAGGGAAGTGCATTTAACTAAAATCTCAGTAGAATCTAAGCAGGAGTTCGTGGTTCCTGAACACACAAAGAACAAGGAAGAAGGATGCTAAATCTTTAGAGGAAGAGGATCACATATGGTCAAGCAGTGTCATGCTGCTTCTCTTCCTGTTTGTCTTGTGGGTCAAAGTGATGTAACACCTTTTTATTTTAATGTCAGTGTTTCAGGGTGTCAGGGTTTCAGACTACAGCGTCTTTCAGCTTGCCCACTATGTATTTCAGAAGTGATCTCATTGCTTCGATCCAAAACAAAAGACACACTGCGCCCTGTCGCCAGCGACGACCCTCAAGGTCCCTCAGCTCAATAGAGGCAGCAGTATCTGTTACAGCTCGTGAAAAGAGCATTCATGCTATAGCCGGCTGCCATGTGATCATCTTCATATTTAAAACTAGAGCGTCTGTGAGGTTTTCGGGCGTTTGAAACCAGGCTAAAGCTTTCATTTCATCATGGTATCATGGCATAGAAAGCAGTCACAGAGCAGTGGTGTGTTCTGGGAGATTTACATGGAGCTGATGTGTCTTCGCCCCTGAACTCTGGTAATGATGGTAAATAACCTGCAGGGCAGACTTCCACAGAGAAAGCTTTGTGCTAATCTCAAACGCAACCCTTCCTAAACAAGCACTGCCTTTTAAACAGATTATGCAAACCCACCTACTGATTACAGCGGCTTCTTTATATGGAGGATCTAATGATGTTAGATCTTATAGCTCCTACGTTGTTGTTTATAAATGGATTGGACATAGATGATGTGTCATGCTAATTCACTCTCAAGGAAATACTTACTTTCCTTTTTAGTGAGATTATTTATTAAACCTTTAATTCATCCAGCTCAGATCTGCTCAGATCTTTGGAGATGCAGGATCCTGATCTCAAAACTAAGAACATGCCAAGAGATTTTTAAAGGTTACAACCAAAATCCAAAAAGACAAGGAGATCGAGCTGGTGGACCGCTATAAATATCTGTACTGATTAAAAAAGACAAATAAAAGTGTTATCTACAAGGAGGTACAGCAGTGTTTGATTTAACTACAGAAAAGGAGCTTCTGTTGTTTGAGATAAAATAATGACCTTGTTTTATTGAACAGGTTTCAACCTTTTGTTCTGTCGTCTGGTTTGGCAGCTCAGGCAATAATAACAGCTTGAAAAAAGCCGGTGAAGTTATTAGTGTGAGGCAGGCACAGCACACCCCAAAAAATGATTTTTATCTCCTCCCCACTGTGATTTGAGTGTTTGTATCTCACATCAGATTATATTGCATCTCATGCCTGAGCAAACACTTATTTTGTGTGGATGAGCAGATTTTTTATTTTTTTTCTCACACTACATTTAAGTGTTGACTCCTTGTCTGGTCTAATCAGATGTCGCTGGTCAGTGTCGGTGTATGTTGTGATAATTATTTGTGTCTGAGTTTATTGGGGGTTTTTTTTGGTTATGTGCTTTGACTGTGGCTGTATTGTCTTTATTATGTTTTCATTGGGCAAACTTACTGCAAATCAAATTTCCCCTAACATGACAGCAGAGATTTAACTGAAACCTGGCCAGGTCAGCAGCAGATTTCTTTTGAAGTAGTTATATTTGTGGCGGGTGGATAACAGCTCCTGCACTCAGGTCTGACAGATC
>OMLF01038517.1:0-10103 GCA_900302615.1 Holocentrus rufus | reverse complement strand
TGAGTGGGAGGTTTGTGCTGCAGCTCAGCTTTTATGAATTCTCTTACTTCCAGAATAAGCAGTTGACTAATGTTGACCACGGATTGCTCTGTATCCGTGTTTTCTTGGCGCTGAGAAGTTGGCTGCATCTGAGCGTCGGGAGCCAATCGTGTGCTGGGATCGTCCTTTGCTCTCACTGCAGTTAATATTCTTGGTGCTGCAGGCAGGTAGCACATCAGCTCAAACAGCCAGCAGACCGTAGCGTGGTACAGCGGCCCTGTGGTTACAAGTGGAGCAAACAGAGTTACTTCTTGTTATCTGGTTTCACAGCCTGGTTTTAGTTCCTTAAGACCTGCCTGCCGAATGCTGATATGATCTGGACTCCTCTGGTATGAGCAGAATGCAGGATAATAAAGGAACAGCAGATCGCTCCTGTTTGATTTTGCATTTTTTGAGGGGTAGATTTGGGCAATACAGTGAGACTCGGGTCAAAAACCGATTGTACACTCTTGAGGGATTAAACTGTATGTTGGAGAAGCATCTTGGATACTGTTGCACCACAAGTTCAGAGTCCCTTAAAAAAAGGGTAACAAAATAATCTGTTATCAACCTCTGTCAGACCAGGAGGAGATGCCTCCAGTTTTCCCATCGAAATGAAAAGGGATTGTCTCCCAGTTGTTATTGTCTTCATTTTAATTTTGATTTTGCTCAAATTATGGTGATAATATCAAACTGTGAACCCAGTATTGTTTATGTAACCAAACTGTTGGCTGAGTGTAAAGTTACATTCTTCATCCTCTATTGTTCAGAAGCTGAAAATGTGAGAACAGATCAGAAATTCTGAAATCACAAATTTCAGCACCAGGTGATCGATAGATAAATCCCCAGATAAATCGTGGCTGTTTTGTCCTGTGGTGAAGTGAAAATCTCATGACCTCTTTTTGAAATGTAAAGTGAATGCGCAGGCATTTGCCTGAGTGACGGCGTTGCAGACATATTGACAGATTTCACAGATGGAACAAGGACAGCTGGTGCTCCTCGCATGCAGCAGCCTGCACATTTCACTCTACATATGTAAATCTGGCGTTCTGCCAGTTGATCAGCATATCAGTTTAACATTTAACACTCCTCGTTTCTCTCTTCTTGACGCTCCTCTGTGTGCATCTCCTCCTCCTCTTCCTCCCCCTCCATCCTCTCCCTCGTCTTCCTCTATCTGCAGGTTATGGTCACACCACTCCTCTGTCTGATGCGGGGAAGGCCTTCTCCATCCTCTACGCCCTCATCGGCGTGCCCTTCACCATGCTGGTGCTGACGGCCTGTGTGCAGAGGCTCATGTACCCGCTGGTCCACGCCCCCGTCAGCATCATGCAGCGCTCGGGCCTCAAGCCTCGGCCGGCCACCGCCGTCCACTTCACCCTGCTTCTGGTGCTGGTGGTCCTGTGCTTCTTCGTGGGGCCCGCGGCGGTGTTCAGCGCAGTGGAGATGTCCTGGTCCTTCCTGGACGCCATCTACTTCTGTTTCATCTCGCTGTGCACCATCGGGCTCGGGGACTACGTGCCAGGGGAGCAGCCCGAGCAGAAGTACAGGCCGATATACAAGATCGTCGTCATGGGTGAGTCCATAGTCCAGCATATATACTGACAGCAGTGGATTTAGTTGAGCCAATGTAAACGCAGATCTGTGTTTGCTCAAATAAAGATTCAGCTGATTGTATGTACTTGTCTGAACTGTGTAGGTAAAGCAGATTTTATAGCCAAATATAATGTAAATGTAACATAAAGTACAAATGCAAATGATAAGGTGGCACTTAGATTGTTGATGTGCCTGTTATTGAATCCCAAAGTGATCGACCAATCGGAGAGCACGACCTTAAGTAGACTTGACACAAAACTGAGATTCTTGGGCAGGTACGCAGAGATCCTTTACAACCCCAAATACACATCAGTGACAGTTTACCTGCAGAGACACTATTTTTATTCACATAAAACGCGTTTTGGTCCAGTTGGCGGACCAGTTTTGTGAGCTGTCCCTCTGGATCCTTCTCTGTATGAATGGCAGATTATAGATTTATAGGAAGTACAGACTTTTCTAGTAATTCAAGCTGCTCTGGAACCAGAAACAGTCCTATTGGTTGAGGTAAACATGAATGGGCAGAGCTATAGAACCACCGTTTCTATGCTAAATAGCATTAATTGAAGCTCAGTGAGGGTGCAGTACATGAATGCTGCAGTCTTAAATGTAGGAAGCAAGATGTCGTTTATTTTTTATTTATTTTGTCTACACAAATGTTTTTTAACTGATGTTCTTTTGTCATACAGCTTTCATTTGCAGTGAGAGCTCTTATTTTCTGAGTTTGTTCCCCCACTTCTCTGTGTTGTCTGGCACCATCGTGGGTCATTCCCAGTCTGGTTTGAATATCACGCATCATATCTGTGCAGTGCACTGCGCCCTGCCTACACACTCCCTCTGCTGCGTCGTCTGTGTGTTTGATAAGAGGGAGTGACTCATCCTGGTCCCGGACACGGCGGCACGCTGACGTCCATATCAGGATCTGTTTACACTGGACGTGGATCTCAAACAAATAAGACCTTTCACTCAGGGAAGGGGTTTCTAGTCAGAGCAATAACACTAGGACAGGATATCACTTGATCTGAATTTTTTATCATCGACATGTAAGAAATAAAGTGACAAGTGCTGAGCTTATTAAAGTACTTCATTTCCCTTTCTCCTTTCATTCCTTCCAAGTTATAGTTAAGTATAAGCTGTATACACTTAGTGCACTGCATTATATTCTCAATAGACCTTTATCACAGCAGCCATTTTGACATGAAACAGTAGGGCAAACACAGGTGTTACTAATGATGTTAAAGACGGTTCTGTTCTATTTAAGTGTAGCAGAGTCTTTCTGTGAGCCATCATGAACAAAAGCAGGATCCTGGATGTGTTAGACCTAAATGGAACAGAACCTTCATCAGTGACATTAGTAGCACCTGTGTTTACCCTGCTATTTCATGTTAAAATGGCTGCTGTGGAAAAAGGTCTATGCTACATACTTTGTTGGATTCTTCAGTAACCAAATAACTCAAGACAGTGGCTTTAAGTAAAGTCAATAAAATTGTCGCCAAGCGTACCTTTTAATAACACCTTAAATAAACTGACCAATCACTGGTTAGCAATTTGATCAAAATGTTAACAACATTGAGTCATCTTATGCAGTGTTGACTAATACATTCCAGTTTACATGTGAGTGTATACTGTATGTCACATCACACTCATGATGCACATGTGCTGGCTCTGTGTTGGAGGCTCACACTGGACTGTCAGATGCCTGCAGAGCTGCAGACCAGATCAGGTCAGCCAAAATAGATCCGATGTGCCCTGCCGGCCTGCGGCCTGCAGACGCACAGCCAGAGGTGACAGACGCTCACGCTCACACCGCTGATGAATTTCACAGCTCTTTTCTTCAGCGGCTCTTCTTTTTCTTTCTTTTCTCACCTTCCTCTTTCTGCAGAAGACAACAAGAGGAGGCAGTTTCTGCTTTTTTACAGGAAGGGAAGCAGAAAGGATCCAATGAGCTGCAGGAAAGACTTTGTAAATGATTATTATACAGGATGTAACACAAGCAGGATTTTTATTGACTTAGCATCATAGCATCAGGAGAATATGTCATTTTTATAAAACAGCAATAAAATTTTCAAAATTCAGGCATGATAAGACAAGATAAAATGACAAATGTTCACATAGAAAAAAAAACAATCTAAAAAAAGTTTGTCTTCAAGAGTATTGAACTGGACTTGGCTCCTCCGACCTCCTAAGGAAGGCCATACCAAACTTTAGGAGCCTGAACAGCAAACACTCGACCTCCTCTTCAGATGAGTTTGGGTTTAAAAACATTTAGAAGAGACTTTCCTGCAGACCTCAGTCAGGACACAGTTGGGTTCACAGGGAGATTAAAGATTTCAAATGGATTGTAGGAGGCCGGCTCAAGACGTGCTTTGAAAGTTATAAGTAGACTTTTAAAATCGATTCTGAAACGTACAGGCAGCCGAATGCAGTGAAGCCAGGACAGGGCTGATGTGCTCCTGTTTGTTTGCACCCATTATCATTCCAGCAGCAGCAGTTTTGGAGAGAGTTACAGTAATCCAGGAGAGAGGATACAGAGGCATGAATGACTTTGTGCACATCGTTAAAGGACAGGAATGAGCCAGTTTTAGAAACAGGTAGAAGAAAACATGTCTGAACCAGTTTTTTAATCTGCAGCTCCCATCACAAATCACCCCCAGGTTCCCTGCAGAAGGTTTCACATAAGTTGGATGTATATAATTATGCTATGTTATATAAATTGTTTATCATGGAGTCCTGTGCAGTCAGTATTTGTGTTTTTTGGGCTTCAGTATGAATGATCAACTTTAATTAAGGCACTGAGGACAGTATGGAGTCCTGTGTGTTGGTAAATGATTAGTTCTTGAGGGAGGACGGACTGCTTGTTTCTCTGCAACACATTTATCTACATTCACATCTGGATCTGCTAAAGTGCTTATTGAAGGAAGTGAGAGCGTTTCTTACTCACGACTGTTTTATGAAAAAAGACAGATGTCAAAATATCCACACACATGCATTTCTTTACACAGAGAATAACTCTTAAAAGCATTAAAACAGTAATTTCCAGGATGATTTGCCTGTTGTACAACAGGAGGAGATAAGACCGCCTGGTCCAGATGACCTGTGCAGGCTTCATTCACACCTCCGATGTGAGAAGTAACACTCCTCGGCTCCTCTCCCTCTTCTCTGTTTGCAACAAAGCAGCCTGAGTCAAGAGGCTGCCTCATCTCTCAAACTGCTCTTTGACTTCATTCTAAATTTGGCATTCTGGAAATTTTAAACTCATTCTTGCGTTTCGCTCGCTGCAGGTTAATCCGACTCTACAAAAGAAGTTGATGGGAAAGGAAATGGAAAAGATATGAGGTATTAGAGGCTTGGATAATCATGGAGAGGCAGTTTTTGGTTTAGCATAAAACCTGGAGGAAGCAATGAAATGCAAATCCCCCGTTTTTTAATATCAATATAATTTGTCTATAAAACACAACCTACCTCGGTGGCAAACACACAACTTGCAGACTCTGTTTTTTATTTCTGAGGCGTGTGCTGTTCGTGCTCCGTACCCCGCCCATCAGAAACTTGATCGTCATATCTCGATTAAGGCGTAACGACATCTTGTGAGCCATCTCTGCCTCATGATTCATGGTTTTAATTTCTGTTCTCACGCCCTTCATGAGGATGATGCTTTGCAGTGTGGGCGCAGAGCCGCGCGGCAGAGCCGTGTCACCCGCGTGGTAATTGTGAGCGCGGCGCTTTAAACGCCTCGTAATCATCCAAGTCATCCTGTCCTCGTTTGATTGAGACATCACTGTCACATGATTGATATCATTACCACAGTCATGTTCAGTTCTACCAGTTCTGTGTGTGTGTGTGTGTGTGTGTGTGTGTGTGTGTGTGTGCTTCCTCTGTAATTGAATTAGGTTTGGAATGACTGTTTTATCTAAAAGTAGCCCCACTGTTGTGTGTTTCCTCTCCTCTCTGAATAAGAGAAAAATATTTGCAGCCCACTCAAACCAACTTGTTCAGATGACTCATCTGAAACCTTGTTAAAAGAAAAAAACTCACCTTTAAACTCCTTGAAAACATCTATTTCTGGACCTGTTTTGTTTGGTGTGTTTTTCTTATTCCTGGATGATGAGTGATGAGGTCACACTGACATTTCCATTTCCATCTGCAGTTCAGTTTGATAGCAGGAAGAGCGAGGGCTTTTTTCTAAATTTACCATTTTGCGCCGACGTGCAACAATCACACAGGGAAAAATCCATCGCAGGAGAGGACAGAGAGACATTTCTCCACCACAGGAGCAGAAAATAGACCAGAATGCAATGCAGGAGAGAGACATGTTTGAGTAAGGGCTGTAATCATAGAAACGCCCCGATGTGCACAGACTGGTTGGCAAGGCCAAACACCACCTTCAATTAACAGCCACAAGTTCAGGCCTGTTCTCTCAGGGATGTCAAAAGGCATTCTGGGAAGTGCAGGAAGTCACCAACTGAAGTAGGCAGGTTGAGCTAAAGCGAGTAAAACCTAAAAATGAATCACATTTAATCACAAAGCAGTTCTGGAATGCACCGGACATCAAAAACCAGCACTATTGACGCATTAGGATCCGTTTTAGTGTCTGTGTTTTCACATAGAGGGAATTCAACATGGTGAGCTGCTCACGTGTCACATAAAGTAAAACTGCACAAAATTAGAATTAGTATTTCAAAGATTCAAATGAGTAATTTAGGGGCAGTTCCTTGTTTTGTACAGTCAGTTCAAACTTCACTGATTGCACTGATAAGAAGAAAAGGAAGTCAGTAATAGGAAAAAGAAACAGTAAAACAAACGTACACCGCACTAAAATATTGCACTGCATTCTGGGGGTTTTGAGCACTGCAGCAAAAAGAAAAAAACCTGGAATGGTAAAACATGTTGTATTAGTGAAACTACAGAGCATCAACCAGTTTCTAACTTCCCTCTTCTGAACTACAGTGTCTGTTTTTTATCTGCACATGCCCACATATGGACTGATTTCCAACTATTTTAATATTTTTTCCCCGCTGACTTTAAATCGGCTCTCTGTGTTTTCCGTCCCCTCTGTGGCCTGTAAGGCGGCGCTGCCTCCCAGGCTGATGGTTGTTGTTGTGGTTTTCGGGTGAAGGTTAAACACAGACAAGCCTTTTGATCAGAGCTGGTGTGTTTCTGGTCAGAGAGGCCCAGGCGGACATGTTGGGACTCGCTCTGTTTTCCTCTCCATCCTTCTGGGCTAATCTCTTGGCTTCAGCCTGGAAGGAGGCCCAGCGGTTCACACGGAGCAGCCCAATGTGCTGTTTTTTCTCCTTTCTTCCCTTTCCCTGGGACTGTTATATAATTATGATATAGGTCAGGTCCAGTCAGATTAACCCGAGCAGTTCCCCCAGTTCCTCTGGAGGATTAGTGAGCTGCCTGATGCAGCCTGTTGTTCTCACAGCCTGATGACGTGACCTTTTAAAAACTTTATGTTGTTTTTCCTCACTCATATGTGTTACAGGCTGAAACTGGCAATATGTGTGGTTTCACATGAGTGCGTCATATCTCCAGCGGTGTTGTGGTGCATAAAATATTTGGTCTGTTATGACTTCCAGCTGATGAAGGCAGCACAACAGCAGTGCAAACAAAAACAAAATTATCGTCTCTGATAAGAATTAATCTGGTCCCTTTTGCCCAGCATGGAGTGGTGGGTGAACTCCTGCAAATAAAGAGGCAGGTTAACTTAGTCCACAGCATCCTGACATGTATTCAGGAAGTTATACCTCTTGTTTCCTGCATTATCATGCATTATCATTTTGAAGTAATAAAACATGCTAGCAACAGGATCCGAAGGTCATGAAACCCATTCAGCACTTAATCAAACCTGCAGAATTCAAGCAAGAGAAAGGAAAAACACCTGAATCAAAAATAAAAATGGTTTTCCACAACAGCACAGCAGCAAATAGCTCCCTCGCAGATTTAATTCAGAATTTCAATGAAGGATTTCTAGTGTCACTGAATAACAAATGTGGACGAGTCAATACAGTTCTTCAGGGTCTTGTTTTCTCTTGAGTCTTTGCACTGCATAATGATGGTAGGAGGAAGAAGACGAAGACTAAACTTGATGTAGCATTTGTGTAAAAGCTTCTGCAAGGTGTTTTGCATAAAAACAAGACAGCACAAGGCAACAACATTAAAATATGTGGAAACAGAGAAAAAGTATTTAAAAATCAGAAAGCTAAAATAAAACCAGATTTTTGAAAAATGATTGAAAGTGAAAACCAAAAGCAAGAGTTTTGAAGACGTAATCTAAGATTACACAAACCTCAGCCTGCATGTCAACTCTTACATGAACACAGAACAGGTCTTGTAGTCCAACATGACTCTTGTCTGTCTAAACACAGTTGGACTTCACATCCTTTTTGTTTCCTGATAAACTTTTTCTTGCCCATTTACTGTTTATTTTGATTTTAGTTTTTTTATTTTGGTTTTGAACTGGATCTTTTACGGTCATATAGAGATATATTTAGAGAAAGCAAAGTTTGACCAAACATAATGAAGGGTGATTTTTACTGTGATGTTTACTGTGGAAGTTGATTTTAATGTTAAGAGAATAAACAAAAGAGGAGAACCTTGATATCTCTGACTATTCTGACTGAATGCAGACAGACCAGGAATGATGTGAAGAAGTGGGACACAAAGTGTTACCCTTTGAAATCAAATCCAGGTACCATTTAGAAAGTCTTACGAAGTCCTAAGTGCATCTTCCTGAACCATTACTTATCTAAAGGAAAGCCAAAGGGTGTAGATGCTGCACCGTGCTGATGGAGGTCCCAGTCTGGGAGCAGGACGGTGTTAATACAGTAAAGTAAAAAGTTAAGAAGCCGAGGCCTCTGTAATCCCAGCCTGTTGTGCTGAAGAGTTAACCTACTTGTACAGTGAGAGCAGCATTGTGCAGGCCTGCGTGTTCATGTGGGACAGACAGAAGTAGTGCACACATGTGACCGACGTAAACCTCAGGGCTTCTCTGTGAGGCGGACAAAAGAACCGGAGCGGAAACGAGCAGAGATGTCGAGACAGACTTTGTTTTGTCCTCTTTCTTCTGACATGGTTTAACTTAATAAAGTTGTACAGTCTGGAGTCCAGTCTGTGTCGGAGCTGGACGATTCATCTACAGCTCTAAACTGGTCAAAACACTGAGCAGATACTCAGTAGACCCAGTGACTTCAAACACAATGCAGCTCCACACTCCTCTGTGTGTTATTTAACACTGGAGATGAATGAACTGAGAGCTCCAGTTGTCAGTATCATAAGGCAAACAAATACTTATATAAACAGAAATATTTTCCATTCAATAAGCTGTTTCAGAAGTTAAAAAAAAAAATACAATTGATGAACTAGAAGCTCTGATTGTGTTTTCAGTTCATCAGCAGCCGCCGGTACAAACACAAAAACCAATCAAAGATGTCACACAGATCGGAGGTGAGACTTTGTGTCGCTGCGGGGAAGCAGAGCAGCGTGAAGAGAAGAGAACCAGACTTTCACACAGCTCAACAAAACAAAACAAAACAAAATCCTTTCACTCTCAACCATCTGATAAATAATATTTCTTTACAGTAACCCTTATTAATTAGTCACCACTCTTTATATGTGGTTTCTGTCAATGAATGAATCAGTGATACTCTGGTACTATAGGTTCTTTTTAGTTATTCAGTTATTTATTGATTTGTTTATTTGTTTGTTTGCTTGTTTTCAGACTAAGGAAGCAATTTGAAGACATGGCTTTGGGCTCTGCTAACTTGTGGCATTTCTCATCATTTTTAACATTTCATAGACAAAATTCTTCATCTAAATGAAATTTTATGGATTAATCGAATCTGAAAATAATAGCTAATTGCAGTCCTACTTCCTAATCCTGGGTGTAACCACACACTCAGGAGTTTTGTCTTAAAATGACTTTGACACCATTTGAATAAACCAGAAACCTAAAACTAAAAAAAAAGTAGTTTTTTTTTTTTCTTTACACAGTGCAGCTTCGCTCTAATTAGTTGCAGGTTACAAATAAAACTTTAATTGTTTCCATGTCAACAAACCCATGTGGAACATTCCAAAAGATGATGCAAACCAAATTTATTATTTTTATTTTCACTGGTTCGCCTGGAACTGAAGTTTCAGCTGCACCATGTAAAGCCAGGATTATATTCTCTGTTTGACTGATCACTTTTACAGATGGGACTCTGTGTGTTGTAGAGGTGCTGCATGGTGAACTTGAGGTAGTGATTCTATTTTGTAAAACAGATGCGTAGCGTTGTGGAAGTGACCTCTTGTGACTTCTTGTGTTTCTGTTCTTGTCCCTCCAGTCTACCTGTTCGTGGGTCTGATGATGATGTACCTGCTGCTGCGCACCTTCCACAAGATGGCCGACCTGCACGGCCTGACCAGCTTCCTGCAGCTGCCGCGCTGCGAGGAGGCCGACGAAGATGACGACCGGGACCCCATCATGGAGGACGAGCCCGAACAGCAGACCCCCG
>OMLF01038514.1:6719-18686 GCA_900302615.1 Holocentrus rufus | reverse complement strand
CAAACTTCAGACGCTTTCAGTTTGCTTTCATTTCTGATACTGTAATCATTTATTTACAAAATATAATTAATATTTAATCAATTAATATTTTAGTCATTAATTTGATTAATTAATATTAATTAATTTTTGATTAATACAAACTTTAATTATTGATATTCACTCAGCATTGCCTCTCATTTCAGTGACTGCAATGGACATTCAGACAACAGTAAACAGCAAACAGAGGCTCCTTGCTTCAGTAACTCTTCATAAGGTATTTTTTATAAAGTTAAAAGTTAAATACAAACTATCTCAGTCATTATTCACTTCAGATGTTTGTGTTTATTTTGGTTTTTGTGGGAATATTACCCTGCATCTTTATCTTCAGTTGACAAACTCTGATGGGCTGCGAGCTCAAAATAGGCTTGAAGCAGACCTGGATGAAACACATGATGTTCTATTGTACTTTTATTTGTAGTGAAGTGATTCCAGGGAAGCATATTTCAAAGTACACGTTGTAAAATGTGTAATCGAAGGCCAATGCAATTACTATTCTCAGCGTACTTGATTATTTTAAAAATGATGCGATGACTAAAAATGAAGAGAAACTTGAGTTGCAGAAGTGAAAGCTTTAGTTTACAAAGAAAAAGCCCTACGGGAGAACGGGTTCTTCAAAGACAGGCAAGATCTCAGGTGGGTTTCTTTGATTTCGGTCCTGCTCTGTTCTTCTCCCAGATTACCGTTGGCTCGCAGTGAAATGAAACACACCGCAAAAGAGAACTATCTTGGTGCAGGAGGAGCAGAAGGGTGACATGGACACAAACCAAGCCGTATCCTTCTCATCCGGAGAGGTTTACTGACAGGTGGCATGTGGTTTACAAAGAGGGTCGAACTTTTCACTCTTAACGGGGGAGAAGTTAATGACTACGGATAGAATGGAAAGTCCTGGGGCCAAAAATATAAATGATGTATGCACACAACAGTTTGCACAGACTAGCACAGCTCTCCAAACAAAATCAACATTTTTGAAAAAGACCTCCATATGTCCTTTGTGAGTGTAAAATAGCAAAGTATCGAAGAGGTTTAAGGTTAATGGAGGTTAATGGTTAATGGAGAAATTTCATGATAAAAATTGTTGTTACAAGTAGATCTTTCCTATTATTATTATTATTATTTGTGTACATTTCCGCAAGGCCAGAATAAATAAAATTAGTCTTGTCTTCTGTTTGTGTAATTATTGAATTTTAAAAAGTAGTCAAAATAAAAAGTAGGGCATTAATAATCAGATGGTCAGAGTTGGAGTAGAGCACATTTGAAATTTTGTTCAACTGACTCAGTTGGGTTTTTTTTTTTTGGTAAGCTGTGGATTCCATATGCTGTATTACTTTGAAGGAAGTTTCTGTGTTGATGAATGAGCTGCCTGTGTTCATGTGTATGTGCACCAGTATGGTATGTCACGTCGCGGTTGGAGGGACACCTGACAATCCCCTTTTCACACCTGTTTCATAGAAAATGAAATTGGGCAGAGGCGACATCATATGCCATCTGTCAAGCCCATCAGAAGAAGGATGAGTCTTTAGAGGCACATGATGATGACAGCTGGCATTTATGTGCAAAAACCAGGTTAAACGGGGGTAGGTCAAGATCCATTTATAGGTAGTGGGATTGGACATTAGGCTTGTGCATGTATACTGTTTAAATATAACCAATGTAAGCAGGATTTTATGAATCTGAAATAAAGACGATGCATGGATGTATTCAATTTTGTGCATGCCCAGATTTTGAGTATTGAATCCAGCCTCTGGAGTTTTAAGTGCTAGCAGGGCAGTCAGGCTGGCTCTAGACCGCAGTGAAGACAATCTATCCTTCAATGGTGACTTTTAGTCTCACCATCTTTCACACATCTGCACCTCAGTCATTCAGCCTCTCTGTTCTGTCGATGTGAGCGTGATGAATCCAAACAAACTCCACTCTATAGGGGTTCGGCTTAGCAAGCGTCCCCTGTGGCTTTCATACCCCTCCATCACAATAGTGAATTGATTACAGTATTCTGCTCACACTGGAATCATTCTGACTTGTTCATAATTTCTTGTGCCGAAATAGAAGATGCATACAAAACGTAAAAACATCAACCTGAAACAGAGAAGGGAAGCACATGAATACAAGTGACTGAGCTCTCTTTGAAGTTCACATCATTAAAAGGCGCCGCATTATTCAAGATTTTGTTTCGAAATATATACATGTGGCTCAGAATGAGAATAATGTTCGACGTGGTGCAAATAAATGAAAACTGGAGCTATATAAAGAGTGAAGTGAGTGATGATATTTTGAACACAATCAACTGGCATGATGGCAAGCTCTGGGAAAATAAGATCCAGGTTGAAAAAAAAACTTGCATTATCCTTTAACTTCAGCTACAGAAACAGAAGCAGATTTTGGCAACATCTACCTTCAATAACTTTGATCATGTATAGAGGAACATTTGAATTCTTACATTAGGGCTCCTTTAAGTAAACATCATGTTGCTGTGAATCAGTCTTTTGAGACAATATTACCAGTTCAATGTTACAAGGTATAGAAAAGTAAAATATATAATTTATAAAACATCATGAAACTGAGAGAATCTGAAGAGATCAGCTGATTTCTCCTGAGTTAAACCAGCTGTTTTGCTGGGGATTTAAAGCTCATTTCACATGTAAGAGTGGAGCGATCCAATTAGAACACAACCTTAGTCTTTATTCCTCCCGCCCCCATTTGATTGACTCGTCAATTGCACCTGTTGTCCTCCAGTAGAGTCAACAAACGGTAGTAAACATGGATCTATTATATAACTGTTAGCTTGGTAGCACAAAACACTGAGTTTGTGCTGTTTCTAGATATAAATCCACCATTTTACCCAGGATGGACTGACCAAGCCAACTTTCTACCAGAAGAGGCGAGAGGTAGCAAAGTGCTTTTTATCTTCTGACTGGAGCTGTGCCCTCTTTAGCTAGCTAAAATATCAGTCATGAACTTTATCACTTAAGCTCTACAAGCCTCCAAAGTTTTTAGCTAAACAGTAATGCTAGCTATAAAAGCATTTGCTAACATTTTGTTGCAGTGCTAGTAAGACCCATAGCCATTTCAGTTCCAACAAGCAGGATATTTTCCCTTTGCTGGACAGTTGGTTGGTCTTTCCAGAGTCCAGATAATATTTTTACCCTACAAGGTGAACCAAAGTCCTTCAAGCCCTCCTGGAATGGATTACTGTAGAAAATGCTGCCTTCAAAGCTCCATTTTGTTACAGCTATTGCCTTTTAGGCATTCTCTGATCTTATTGGGTGATGAAGATAGTGCTAAACAATAATGTTAAATAAGAAAATCCATGTTTTTAATGGGGTTAAATGCTTGTGTCCAAAATGTCCCTTGTCCAGGTTTATATGGTTAAGATTTTGACCACATTGCAGATGGTCACCCCTGGGCTGAGCCTGTGTGTGTGTGAGTCCTGTGTGTATGTGTGTTTGCTTTAAAGTGAGCCTCATCGGTATTCCACTCACTCCAAAGGAATTAGCTGCCAGAACACTGCTTTTCTGCCAACTTTGATCCCAGCCCTCCCTTTAGGGCCAGTAAGGTAGACAACAAACCACACTCGTTATAGCTTGTTAATGGACCAACGAGGCTCACTGCCTCAGGCGAAGTGCAGCAGGGTGTGCATACATAGAGGTGCATGTGTCTAATATGTATCTCAACCTCGCTCATTTTCTCACAAAGCCTTGATCTAATCAATTCCTGACTGCTGCGTCTGAACAACCAACCAGTGAATTCACTCATGTGCTGTGAAATTGATGCGATGGTAAAATCAAGTTTAAGAGGGTTCAAATTCGCCTGTTAATGAGGCTAGATGCTTGAATTTACAAGAGGGTGCTTGAGAATAATGACAGTAGTGAATGATGGTTCTGGGTGTTTTTTTCGGCACGGGCTTTGTCTTTGAAATGCCACCGAACATTCATCATCATTATTTAAAGTTCTTCGTTTTAATTGAACAGGATATGAACATGTGACATTAAGCTTTAATGAATTTCTGTAAAGGCAATGAATGTGAGCTCACCTCAGGTCTTCAGAGGCCCTCGTCTGGATTAGTGGGGTTTCTACCGAATGTCCGAAGACGGCGCCCTCTGAGCCTGGCAAGAAAATTGACACTTGTGTCACAGCATTTAAATAGCAAACCGAAAGCCCCCTGTCACGACACATTTGCTGTTTGGTCATTCTGTGTAGATTTGCCTTTCTTAGATAACGGCATGAAAGACGATCCATCATGAGTGTGGCATGTTTCACCTGTGACCGTGAACTTTTCCGTTCTCATGTTGACTCCCTCTTCGTCTGCAGTGAACAGCAGCCTGCCTCCGTCCCTGCTGCGCACCTCCAGCCTCTGACACTGAGCCTCCACTGCCTCAGAGCCTGTAGAGAGTGCATGGATTGGCGTCACCACCACCAAACACATCCAAAGTGTCATTTGGTCCATTATGTCACTTTCCCTGCATAGTTGACCATGTCTGCGATGTCTTTGTTAGGACAACTTGACATTATCTAAGATTACGGCTGCGGCAATAAGTGGTTCAATTAAGTCACTTTCTAGATAAGTTGACAGATGTGAACACAGCCTTATAATGTGATGCACAATTTATTTTAATGTAGCTAGATTATTATGAAGCACTTGTTGTAAAAATGGTTTGATGCTAATTAAGGATTTTGCCAGGATGCAGCACCAACCATCATGCTTTTTGGAAATGGCGCTTTCAAATAAACGTGTTCTTATGTGATTCAAAGCCATGTGAGGCTGCTAACAACCTGAAGACTTCCTGGAGGGCTTCCTCGCCACATGAAAAACACCCAACAAAGCTCGATCAGCCATGCTTTTACAATGGATGGAGACAAATCAGAAACCTGTTTCACTGGTGAAGAATATTAATTCCCGTTCTATAGGGTTTGGTGCTTTTCCAGCTCTGCATACTGAAACTCCAAGTGTCTCTCTCTGCCTCTCCAATTAATCCACAGGGAGCGACAACTAGGGAATTTAATTATTCTCGCCAGGTTTCATCTCATTTCATACAAAGTGCTCTTTCTACCTAATCAGGCACTAATTTTCAAAGAAAGGTCAAGCATGACCAAAATGTGTCATATCACAAGTCTTGTCGAATCACCATCAATTCTCACCTTATGCCGGCTAAAATCAATAGCTATTAATGTTCAAAAGCAGGTCATTTGCTTCCGAGTGATCATTAATCACGTAAATGACTTTGCTAATTTGGACTGACTGATGGTTAAACATGATGGTAATAAGAGGAATCCATTGCCCTTTCAGTAAGCGCCTCAAAGGTTAATGTATGGGAAAAAAAACAATGCCTCCGCAGGCACAAAGATATGAGATGAGTCAAAATAAATTGTTGTTCTAATCTCCATTAAAGTCATTATTAAGACAATAGATTGATCAGACATTTACAGTTGCAGCCAAATTAAACCAACCTTACCTAGAAAGGGACATAAAGGCTAAACATGCAAGTATAAATGGACATAATCCAGATGATTAATGTGCAATGGATTACAAAGTGGATGGATTGGAATAATTGCAAACTCACCCACTGTGAGCTGGCCAGTGAGCTGGCCTTGGCTGTTTCGAGCGTTCAGCGTTACATTCTTCTCTGACCGCAAAACCAACGAGCTGTCCTAGGGGAAGCATGATGAGGAAAGATGAAAACAAAAATAGAGAGAGAGAGAGGTAAAGAAAAGTACGTTACGTTGTGGCAATATGGGAATATCAGGGCGCAACGTTCTCCTCTTCCTCATTAACTATTGTCTGGGTGGAAAGATAATTAACGCCCAAAACCCAATATCCCATAGTGGAAAACTGATGAACCTGACAGATCCAGGGTCTTGTTTACCCCTTTTCCACTGCAGGAACTTCTCCAGAACATAAGAACCCTTTTGAGGAACCAGGAACCTTTACCCTTGTTTCCACCAAAGGACCCAGTCTGTCTTTTTGCCCCAGTGGGCTGAGTTCCTGGGTCCCAAAATGGTCCCTGAAACTGAGGTAGTACTCTCCAAGTCCTTGGGGGTCGCCGGGTGGAGTAATAGCACTTAACATCTCTGATGTTTGATAGGTGGGTCAGCTGACGTGGGTCACACCCTCTATCTGTTGCTTTGTTGAGGAAATGTGAAAGGGGCGGGATTTTCACTAAACTTTTTAAAAGAGAGATTGAACTGAGCTCCAAAGCAGAGCAAGCTTGGATCTAGGATCAAATACAAAATTATTGAAAGATTGTTCTATCAAGAGGTCATTCAGCTAGTAATTGAAAGAGAAAACATACCATTTGTCTCTGTTTGACTCTTGCTTTTCTAGCGTCCTCAATCTTATCTTCGACCTCCGTGCGTCTCTTCTCCAAAGTAGTAAATCATCGTGAACATAATCACGGCCTTGACAACCACCTCTTTATTTGCATTAAGCTTGCTGTTGGGTGTGGCAGAAACACAAACACACACGATCTTGGGGTGCTCAGGTTGCCCCAGGAAGTCCCGGGAACTTTTGCCCCAGAACTTTTTTTTTTGTATAACCAACACAATGAAGCAAGGAGTTGCTCTTAAAGGGCTCGGTCAGTAAACATGGATATAACAATTCAACCAAACTACATTAAGACTACACTAGAACTAATTAAGATAAAATTATTCAGAGTAAAATAAAGTGCATGTAGAGTCGGACAAACTGGACCAATTTGCACTTATCTGGGGACCATTTGTGTCCTGGTCAACAAAGACTTTAGAGATGGAATTGTGTATTCCTTGCTGTATGTTATATATGATGTTATGATATTGAATTTTGAGGGACTATTTGATTTTTTTCTGCCCTCCTTTTTCCCTGTCTTGTTTTTCTATCTGAAAACCTTTAATAAAATTGTTCATTTAAAAAAAAGCATGTAGAGTAGGGCATTTGAGGAAAAGGTGTGTGAAAAGGTGTTCCTCATTCAAACAAGCATGTGCGTCTTTGTGTGAGCTAATAAGAGGCATACGTTTCCGTACGCACGCCCGCCTGCCTTCAGTCCTTCAGCAATAGCGCAAGAAAATAAGTTGCTAAAGGTGGTTTGGTGGTGCTGATGCCTCTCTCCCTACACAGCAGCGCGCTCAGCGGAGCTTGCATGTTGCTTGTTAGGATAAACACACTCACAAGGTTGTTGATTTGAACTCCCGACCCACTCACATCTCAAGATTTTCAAAGTTGATCTCGGCGGTGGGAGCACTTGATTAAGATGCACACACGGGCTGTTTGCAAAGCTCAGATGCGGCTCAATAGATAAGTGTCTCCGAGTGTTTTTCGGAGAACAGGTTTAAATCCTCGAGTTATTGCAAAAAATGAAAAAAAGAAGCGTGGTAGGAAATCAGACAATAGAATATATACCGGCTTTTATGAACAGCTCTAAAGAGATGGATTTTATTGACCCCTGTGGGCAGGTGGTCGCTACGGGGGCTTTGCATTTCATCATATTCACTATATTTTTAAACTCAATCATGGCTACATGAAACATTTTGAAAATTTCAGCTGGCCATGGATTTCTCTCTAATAAAGCTGTTCTTTCTGGGGGATCAAGGGGACTGCCAGTGGGAAAAAAAATCTGTAAAATCATAACACAGACTTTAGGGCTGGTTGATGTGGTTGAAATCAATATCAAAGAGCTCATAAGGATTTTTTTGATATTGAGAAATGTCGTCAGTTTGTGCCGTGTGTTTTCTTTTGTCTCTCTCTTTTCTCCAGGTGCCGCCCTTTTCCTGGCAGGTGGCACTGAGTAATCCCACACACCTGTGGCTGCTCAGCAATTAGCCTGACTATAAGAACCTGATGGAGGCTGCAGACCTGCTTTTCACTTGTACTGTGTGTCTGAACTTTTGGTTGTGGCTGCTGTGTCTTCTGTGGTGCCGCCTGGTCATTCAACAGTTCTCTGTGCTGTTGTATGTGTGTGTGTGTGTGTGTGTGTTAGAGCCGGCAGCTTAGTTGTGGTGCACATATACTGTGTGTTGTGTGGCACTGAGCTGGCTGCTGGGGGGTCGGTAGCTTTAGTTCCTTGTTGGAGGAAGTATGCAGCATGGTTTTTTTATTAAAAAATTTTTTTTGGTATAAACTGACATTGTTGCTTGTTTTGTTGGTATGTTTAATAAAAATGTCCCATTATTGATAGAACTATTTCCCTGATTACTTTCCCCTGGTTTTAACATCAATTGTTACTCCTCTAATCCCCTGGACCAAATGGGGACGTAACAATAAGTTATGACTCAGGTATCAAATGCAACATCACAAGTTAGTCAGTCATAATCAAATGAATGTTTATTTGTTTTTTATGCAGTTTTAAAAAAAAAATTCATTCACTACTGCTGGTTTTAATCATTGCAAATGAGAGTGACCTCAGTGTTTTTACGGTTTGATTGAATGAATGAATGTCTGGTGTCAAGCAAAACAAAAACTTTTAAATAATATTCCTTAAAGTTTCAGGAAATGTCTTTATCATCAGTTTAAACAGCAGACTTGTGTATCAAGATAATCACCATATACTTGTGCCAAAAGACAATAAGCAATTATATTGAATTACCGCCCAGCACTAACAGGCATAGATAACTTTTTTATCTCTTTTGTCCTCGTATTGTTTCACTCTTCGATGAAATTCTAATTAGTGTCGCATTTTTTTAATTAATCATTTCTGTGTTAATAAAATGAATGTCTCTTTATTATCGCCTTAGCTTGATTATCAATCTTGCAATTATCCAATAATTCCAGTGCAAATCAGTTTTTATAGTTTTGGTTAACTACGTGCTCCGCCTGAAAGAGGCATCAAATTGCAGATTACCTGCTAAGTTTGTTAGGCGTGTAACTTTGCGGAGGTCAAACGGTTTGTTTTCATTCCCCGCTCGCTCCCTCCCCGATATAAATGCGCGCCGTGAATACACGTTCTCCAGGAAACACTGTAGTGTGAGGAAATGCGGGTTCTCAATTTGAAGTATCACTTTAAAGAGTTTGCAGGTCTTAAACTCTTTCCTGAGGGGCCGCGGCTGAGGTGCCGTTGCTCCCCAGAACACTTCTTTGGGACCACATGAAAGGCTTTTTAGTCATTGCGCCTCTTGTGGAAGGTCAAGTGGAGATCAGAGCCAATGCACATAAATGGGGCCCGTTGTTGTAGGTGCAGCGGGCCCCGTCAGACTGAAAAATTACCATGGCTGCGGTACGGCTAAGGATGCCTCCCTGCATACAATGAATAACATCACAGCCAAAGGCAAGAGCACAGCAGACTACCTCAGCAAAGGAGTTTTACAGGAAGCAAAGTGGGATGATGTTCCTATCTTGCTGCGAGTGTGTGTGAAATAAACTACAGGGCTTTAAGGTAAAGGCTACTGCTCAGCGCTGTGTAATCCTGACCAAACTTGTGCTTAAAAATACATAAAAGATGCATATTTTGTTGTACTACTTGGATTTCTTCTCTGCAGAGATCCTCACTGACCAAACAACTATAACGAGCAAAAAGTGGATATTCTGTTGTACTGCAATGTCCTCGTTAAAATATACAATCATAAAGCTTTCAACAACAATTTGGATACTATAGGGTGTTTTGGACCATGTCTGCAGGCATTTTGGAAATTAATTGCCCCAATATTTTAATGTACTGCCTTTATTGAAATTTAATTGGTTTGAGCAAACTCTCTTCCAAGGATCTTCAGATTTCCGAGGCACTGCTGCAGCTTGCCCAAAAACCCTCCCCAACTTTTAAAACGCCGGCAATTGAATAAGCGAATCGCTTTAGCCGAGACTTGGATTCATAATTGGCTGTCAGAGTGGTCTTTGTCATGCTTATCAATACAAGATGATGGGCTTTGGTGAAGGAGTGGTTTCACACAAGTGGATTACACCTGCATTTGATGCTATTTATAGACTAGTCATGGTCCCTGGAGAAAATAACTAGAACCAACAGTTTTGAATGGCAGGGATTTGATTAGCTTTATCTGGGCACTGCCTGATAACATTATTTTTCAGACTGAAGCAGCCAATTCAGCTCAAAAGAAAAATGCAATTGCAGGTTTCTCGCTTGATTTCATACAGGCCAGTGCATTTACAGTGAGACGGCTACAAACAGGGGGAACACACCTTACGCCGCAAGCAGGATTTGGTGTGATTTGCATGGCTTTGATACGATTTAGGCCTAGGCTCTTTCATAAAGCAGTGAATCATATCGGGCATCAAGTACACCGCTTGATGTCCGATGTATATAATGCTCAGCGGAGATAGTCGAGTTGTCGAGTCTGCCCCGTCTCCTTTTTTTTCTGTTTTCCAGCTGTCTGCATCATAGGTTTTCACGGACTGGACCGCTGAGGCTCAGGTGTCTGCAGGTTTTCATTCCGACCAAACACTATAGAGGCTGATTTTCCAAGGAGGAACCAATCAGTGAAATCAGCTGCTGTTGCATTTAGCACAAATGAAAACCTGCAGTCGGTAACCCGTGATTGAAAACCAGTGGGCTGCAGAAATTTAAAAATTCACTCTCCTAAAATAAGCAATGTATATCACCATTCGCCAAAACAAAAACAAATTTGACCTCTGCACTGAATATGATTTAGTCTCCATATTCAGTGTTAAAATCTTTTTCTTCACTAAGGTAAAAAAAAAAAATCCCACTTGTTGCTGACGAATTCTTCAATATTTAAATCCTAAGTGAAACTCCAACAAAGTATGAAGTTCAACTGAGTAGACATGCTGTCTTTTTACTGTAAAACAATTTTTTTTTTAGATTTCCTTCATGTTTTTACTGTTGGACCAATAAACAGGCGGTTTCTGGACTTGCCTGACCACGCTGTTATGTCATTAGCAGCAACAGCAACACTAACACTGTTCCGCCCCTGTGCAAACAATTTGTTTGCTTTTTGTTCGTTGGGGAGCGGGGGGAGCGCCACTACAAACAACTCAACAGAATTACCAGTGCAAACAGTATGTGCAAATTTCACAGCGCACCACTGAGAGCCTTCATTCAATTGCTGCTTATCCTGGAACTCGCTGCCCGGAGCTTCTTATCCTGGAACTCGCTGCCCGGAGCTTCTTATCCTGGAACTCGCTTTGCCTATCAAAGTTTTGTTGTTGTTTTTTTTTACTCCCGAGAAACTAATGAGGTTTACTTGTGCAACACTGAAACTTTTCATCGCTTCAAGTTTTGATGAAGAACCGACAAACTCCGAGTTGCCCAAAAAACAACAACGTGGGCCGAGCAGACATGAAAATATCATGATAGCAGATACGGCCCGTGCACCGCTGGGTCCGGTGCTCTTTGTGGTAATGGCTTATTGATCAGTGGTGGTTATCTGACTGAAAAAAGGTGCAGTGCACTGCGGTGTAAACTCTCTACCACCCATCGGATAACCATAATCCCTGCTCTCTCTCTCTCTCTCTGTGTGTTTGACATATTTCCTCAGGTGAGAAATATTGAGTGACCCACGGAGATTTTTGTCCTGCAAATATCTCTGGTGCCAGTAGATAAGACTGCCACTGCACAGCCTGTCTGTAAAACAAGACAGTAAAAATGTCCGCGGGCGTTATTGCACCACCTCTGTGTTAACCCCCGCAGCAGGGAAAGAAATATTGGCTTTGTCTCATGTTCCGCTCGGGCGTCTGCAATGGCCTTGAGGTGTTTGCTATGCGCTAAGTGCACCACCGTTATATTTAAATAAATGTTTAGCTTGAACTAGAACATCAAAGACTCTGAGTAGGCAATTCTAACTTGTTTCTCAATCTGGTGTGGCAAATTGGACCCACTATCTAGCCGCAGCCCTCCATCGACATCCCTCAAAAATCAAATCTACATGGAACCCCGGCTCCCATCGCTTGAAATTGCTTTCTGCACCATGCCTAATCACTCAAAAGGGAACGATCCAACTGGGTGTCTGTGATCCGTGTGGGAGAAGGAAAATTTGGATCAACTTTGCACTGGAGCT
>OMLF01038507.1:0-10231 GCA_900302615.1 Holocentrus rufus | reverse complement strand
CAGCAGACTTCAGACTGCTGGACTCGTACCTTTGCATTGTCCTTTCTGTCCAAACGCTATCTGTGTTTTTTTTTGTTTTTTTTTTTCTAGCGCATGTTTTCACTTAGCTGACAACGCTTTCTGGCACTCTCTCTCTCACTCTCTCTCTCTCTCTCTGCAGTTATTAATCACCAGAGCGGAGGGATAACCATGGAGATGAGGTGCCGTGAGTTGCAGAGGGCCTAGTTTCCTGGCGTGGTTTGGTCGCTCTCCTCCTCTCCCTCCCTCGTGCATCTTCTCTCTTGGCTCCAGTGTCTCAGACATGTGAAAGAAGCTGTTGTTTTACTGCCATTATCAGCAGATCTTGTGTATTATCAACAGACTGCTCTTTCTTTCTTGTGGAGCCGACGTATTATTCCACCGAGCGCTCCAAGTTGCCTGGCCATGTGAGACGTTCAAAAAGCCTGCGTCCACGACAAACCGCTGCTCATATCTGATTTTCTTTTATCTATTCTCGGCTGGAGCTCCTATCGTTCTTTCTATCTTTCTTTCTTTCTTATTAGCACACTTAAAAAGAAAGCATAAAGAAACACAATATTGACAACAGGGCGCCCACACTGTGTCAAATGTAAAACCCCCTGACTTTTCCACGACTTTCCATGACTAAAATACTGGATTTCCATGACCTATATAAAGGTAACATGACATTTTTTTCTCTTGACCAAAATGTTTTAAGCACTTCAGGGGTTAAAGTTCATCAGTCTGTTTTATTCTGAGTGGAAGTGAACTTTTAATTAAGGCGGACAAAAAATTCCATGATATTTCAAGATTTTGAGATTTGATTTTCACTGTCTGGAAAAGACTTTTTAAAATTCCATGACTTTCCAGAAATTCCATGACAAGTGGAAACCCTGCAGCAAAAACTGCAAGAGAATTTTTTTTTCAAATTGCATTTACCTTAGTATTTGCATGATTTAAAAGAAACCATAAAAAACAAACAAATTTGGAACTGGAATGTGACACAGTTCGAGAGCTGAGCTGTCTGATCAGTACAGATGACAGAGGGAGAGAAGAAAAGAAAAATAAAAGAAAAGAAAAGACTTCAGATGTCTGAACATGTGAGAGGAGCTGGACACGATGCAGTCGTGTCTCTATTAGAGATGTGCAGGTCAGCTCTGAGTTCACCTGCATTAGAAACTCATCCATCCGCAACTGCCCGACATGCTGTTCATTTGAATGCAACACAAACCCGCATCTGCATGAACCCGCCTGCATAATGCTGCATCATGACAGGAGGGATGAATGAGGTTATTTAGCCAAGAATATTCTTCTGTGTGGAGTTTAGATTTATTACGATTTTGATCTTTTCAGTCTGTAACCTTGCTGCAAATGCATCTGTGTTTTGCTGACCCATAACCGCCAGAATCTGTAGTTTACCCATAAGACCTGCAGGTCACGGGTCAATCTATGAATCACTACCAGCTATACATATGATAATATGATACAAACTCATATTTAAACTTGCTGGAGGCTTTAATCCAATTTTAATAAAAAGTGCCAAATCTGGACAGATATTTTGAGAATTTGATACCTGAAACATGAACCAAGAGAGATGCCACCAAGTCAAAAACAAGAGTAACAGTAACAATCGAAGTCACACCCATTTTTGTCCCTTTGCTTTTCCTGCTGCTTTTTTCAAACTCATTCTGCTTATGTCATGTGTCTCCGAGCTTTGACTGAGCTGTAGTTTCTCCAAACACGATGCAAGTTTGGCTTCATTCCACTGTTGTGTCTGGTTGTCCTCCGCTGCCTCAGCCAAGCCGCCAAGGTGCCAAAATAATGACAACAGCCTCAGGTGAAGAAAAGACTTAAGGCTGGGAGTCTCGGGATCCGAAAATGTGACTCCATGCAGCTTTTTTTTTTTTTTTTTCCCTATTGCACTGATGAGAAAACATCAGATGTGTGCCATGTGAGGCGGGCTCTCGGCTGCAGAGCGAACAGCCAAAGTGTCTGTGGTCTGTATTTTTGACATAATAATCCTGATAATGGCACATAAATTCAGTACAGTAATGATGTGGAACCATCTCAGGCAGTTTTTCACTTTGATTTACAAGTTGGGTAATGGGATACAACTCAAACAGCACACAAGGTCAGAGTCAAACATTTTTGATAATGGCCGTATTATGATCTCTTATCTATAATTGAGTTCCTCCGATGATCTCGGCCAGGAGGCGGCGTATAGCAATAATATATGAATGTCTTACCTTGTAGTTACGACAGGTGGGGTTGAAGGCGTTGGTGCCGCAGGCGAAAAGCGTCTCGTCGTTGCGCGGCACCAGCACTTTGATGTAGTTGTAACATTCGTCCTGTTAGAGGGCAAACACCCGGATGTTATTGTGCATCGGGGACTAAATCTGCTGCAACAGTGCAATCAAAGGCAAACTGATTGACACACACACACACAACCTTTTCTGTGTTTTATCGTCATTACCATAATCCCCAGGCTGATCCTTGTGGTTTCACTTTGGCTCTGGGGAGGCTGATGCTATGCTACAATCCTCCTGATGGCGATGGCAACGACTCTGATAAGCTACCTGCACGGCACCTCGCCTTATTACAAAACTTCGCCGTGTGAGGAAGACGAAGACAGAGGCGGAAGGAAGGAGGTGGAACGAGAGAGGGGAGCAAGAAATAGAAACAACAGAGGGAAAAGAAGGAGGAAGATGTATGTGTCTGGGAGATAATACTCACGCTGTTTTTCCCTCTCACTGTGCACTTCTCCACATCCTTCGTCTTCCAAGTCAGTTTCTGAAAAACGAACAGACAGCCAACTGTCAGCTCAAAGACAAGCTGTTTTTTTTTTTTTTAACCATTCCAGCTTTTGTTGCTCCCAATCGTTCAAGTGCTATTACGAGACAGCTGCGATGAAAATCTCATTAACTTCAATAAACTGTCGGGGGAAAAAAAACAACAACAACAACAAACAAACAAACAGACAAATATCAGAAATGCCTGAGGCGGCCTGCACAGTTTGTCAGTGGGCAGCTGAACATTTTGGTTCCTCAATGATAAAAATTTCTTTGCAGGACGAGTCGAGATCAGCGGGCGCACACACGGGAATCAAAGGATCATAAAGGATATCTGCATCACGTCAAAGTCTAAAAGAAGAACAGCGAATTAGCTCCAATTAACCCATCAGCCAAAGCCCATGCCCTCATATTCCAATCACACACACACATGAACACACACACACACACTTCATTGTAGCGCTAGTCGACTCGCCGCGCTTCCACTGGTGAGCTGCGATAGAAATAGATCCATCAACTTGTTAACAAGGTCGGCCGGTTGAAGGTTTAATGCACTGGCCCGCGGCCCCCGTCCTCTGCCAACTCTACAGGATAATTTACTGGCCCAACTTCCCTCTGAGCTTATCAATACCGCCGAGGATGATGGGAGCGCGTTTGCACATTCCCATTTTAGGCATTCAGCTGACACTTTTAGCCCCGGCGTCTTGTAGTATGTGAGCGGAGAGCGGATTGGTGTCTCAATCAGCGGTGCCGTGACAGGACCCGGGGACATTTGGTTATGGGAAAATCTCTCTGGACGCCTGGCAGTTCTGCAGCGCTGCAGCCCGGTCTGCAAGTCCAGTCTGGACTTTACATCTCTGATGTGTTGGACTGGTCTCGTTCTCATGCATATTGTGATCCGGACTTGTGCTGATCTCAAACCAGTGGGAACTCTTCCCTACCCATCTAAACATTTTCTGTGATATATTTTATTACAACCTGGTCCAGCTTGATTTATTTTCTCTACAGCACTACAAACACTTTAAAGATCCATTCTGCTTAAAATCCACTACTATTACTGATGTATTTTATGTGCTGCACTTGTCATAGCACATTGTTTTTGCTTCATGGTGGTTAAAACTCTCACACGTAAGTTTAAGGTAACCAATCGTAGGCTCAGTGTTTCACTATTTGCATAATGCTATAGTTGTCTGCATGTGCTATAATAATTGTTGACAAAGTTGACTAGCTGCTTTTCTTTTGTCTTTAAACAATTTAACTTTTATGCACTGATTAGTCAAATGCTTATGCCTTAATGTCTTGGATGTTGACAGGTTTGTGGAACTCCTTGGAGACACATGGACACTGTCTATTTTAAGCTTCATCTTGAACTAGATTTGCTTTTGTCTCGCTCTTGACTTGGTGTCAACCTTCTTCCTCTGGAGTCCTCAAGGCTCAAAGCAGTCTGTGCTTTTTCATTTATAAGGCAGGTTTCATTCTAGCTGTCCATTCAGGAGCTACTGAGTCCTGGAACAACTAGAAAATGTCATTGAGTACCTGACAGAATAAAAAAACAGCAGTTTTCTCGGCCCTGAGGAGAGAAGTTAAGAACCGCTGCTACAGCCTTTATAGCGCATGGTTTTAATAACATCCTGGATGCCACGATACTTCCAGAGTCTGATCATGAGGAAGAAAAGACCTTATCACAGAGCGTTTTCTTTTTTGCATCTGAAGACCTTGGACTGACATATTGAACCAACATCTCTTCACTTTGTGCCCACCGGCTGTCAGATGAACAGTGATAAAAAAACAAAGAAAACAAAAGAAAACACTGCAACCATACAATAAAGACAGCAAAACAAATAAAGCAATTCATAAAGGCTTGTTCACAAATCCAACACAAACCGACACAGCATGAACAAAGTTGCAGTACTGTCTTCCTGAGGGCATTACCTCATATCTGTTATTTAAGGGGTGTGCTTCATCTTGTGCTATTAGCAACACCCCCTCCTCCTCCTATTTGCATGATTCTCAAATAAGGATTTTGGTTACTGAAATGCCCTCCAGCAGTCTTACCAGCCATCTTGACAGTTCTGTTTATCTTGTTCTTATTGTTTGAAGTTAGTGAGGAATACCACAAACAAAACAGAATGCTAACAAACTCACTACACATGAGGAACAGAATAAAACCATCAGTTCTCCCTCTATCCCCAAACTGTCTTTTGGATAAAAAAATGCAGCAAATGTTTATTTTATTTTTTTTTTTACAAATACGGTACTGGTGATCATGTTTGTCCTTGAAGTGATTGTTCACCCATTTTGAAAAACTAGCTAACCAGCTAACATGCTGAAAAAAAAGCCTTAATCCACTCCACTTGATAAATAAAGAAAGTTTGGTTTTGATGATGTGTGTCAGAATTTTTGTAATGTGAAATGGTGTAAAAAAGTTGACCGTGATTAAAAAAATAAACAAAAAACAGTGGTAGAATTATTTTCTTGTGTGGCAGCTCGACAGTTACTTTTAGAATGTTAGCCAGGGGGAGGTAGCATTTTAGCTAGCACCTCCAGCACAGAGAGCTGCCACACAAGAAAATAGTTCTGTTGATTGTTGTTTCAGTCAACATTTTGGATTACAAAAATTCTGGCACACATCATCAAACGCAAACTTTGTTTATTTATCAGCTGGAGTGGATTAAGGCAGTAATTTTTCATAATGTTAACCGGGGGGGAAGTACAACTAAATGGCAGGTGGCTAACGGTTAGCATTTGGAGCGTCCAGCTAGTGTCCAGTACTCCGTAATGATGAGAGGAAGACGGCATCATCTCTGTCCTACATAACAGCTAGGGGGTAAGTGAAATAATATCAAGTTTTTCAAAATGGGTGAACTATCCCTTCAAAATAAAAGAGGCTTGAATGATCCATCCACCCATCCATCCACTCGAAATTTGAATAGACTTGCTCTAAGTAGTGGTGAAAAAGGCACTAATCACTTTCGAAGCAGGACATTTGTTGTCTGATTTTCCCTCCCGGTCCTGGAAAGCCACATCTCCACTGGCCTCTCCTTCTTGAAGACCTCATAGGATTCAATAGGAGTCAGCATTATGGTAATAAGCCCTCCCTCATCCACGCTCGATTTGGTTTACTAATAATTACTTATGGCCACCCAGGCCCCGGCAGATCAGTGAGGGGGAGAATGTGGATGAGCCGGGGATGTGAAAGATGGGACCTGGCCTGAAATTGAGCCCAAGTGAAGGAATGGATCTATGATGAAGAGGACTCGCCATTACATGGTGATATGACTCAGTCGCACACTAATGATCTCGCTCAGACGGATAACAGGAATCGGAAAGTCAGAATGCGATAGCGGCGTGTTGCTGTCTTCATTAATTTTCCACTCAATTCCTACTGTCACAGCGGCAGGGGCGGGAGCCTGGGTGAATGGCTAAAAAATGCACCACATACAAACATTCAATATCTGAGTTGTCACATACATTAATGAAAAAAAAAAAGATGGACTGGCATTATAGCGCTTGGAGTTCCCATTTCTTTCTACCACAGTCAACACCCAAATCAATAGCTTGGATCTCCTTGACATGGAGTGGTGGCCTTATGGGAATGAATATCCGTGCTTGAGGCTAATCTAAATACAAGCAAACAAAAGTCCAAGCCTTGGAGGGCTTTTATTTAAGTGCAATCATGTTTGACAAATGAGATTCAGATAGAAGCGAGCGTGGCACTTCAAAAGCCACAAGAGCACCGCTCCACTTCTATTGGATATATGTCTGAAGAGAGATTGCTGAATACTTGAATGAAAAGACAGGGAAAGGCTAGAGAGGAAAATAATGAGATACAAACATTACAAGGGACTTTCTGTGTAAAAAAAAGACGGCGTGGTTCAGATAAAGACAAGAACAGAATTGTCTTCTGAAGTTTAAACAGGCCTTGAACCCATCTTTACAACAGGTAGGTCTATCCTCAATATAATATCCAGAGTGCTTATGATTTCATTCTCTATTTATAATCCTGCAGGCCTATTTTAATTTTAAATGAAGCTAAATGAAAGGAAGTTGGGCTGGGTAATGTACTCTTACATATAAGCATTGTACTGATTAATGGTATTGCTTTTAAAAGGGTTGAACAGTATTGAAAAGCACAAAAAATGCTGGATTCTTAGAATGAAAATTCAAGTTATTTATGGGAATTTGCATTGAGGAAATCAACCGAGCGTGGTCCAGTTTGTTTTAGGAAAGCAGGATGTGCAAGTTGCGTCAAAATACTATCTAAAGAAATGATTTTGGTGCAGCAAACACATCAAAGAAAGTTTCATCTTCTTGGTATTGATTATGAAGCGCTGAACCCGACTACTGGACATTTCCAAAGATATCAAGTCCTGATAAAGACTCGACCCTGCAGGGCACCATGGGAGACAGCAGTGCGTTTGAAGTTATGATCACGGGAAAGTCCTGCCTACCTGCTGTGGGACGATCTGCTCAGAGGAGGCGGCAAGATTGATGGCGAACACATGGTCCCTGCAAGAGATGAACAGTTAAGGCAGCATTAGTGGACTGTCTCGACTTGCTTATCCTTGGCTTTGAGGCTTTTTGAACGAAACCCTCCATGGACCTCTGAGTCTACCGTTTCACCAAAACATGCTTTCCATCCAAAAATGCTTCCATCCTTTTAGATAGCACTGATTAGAGATGTTAAACTTTGAAAGCAAGAGGTGAATTCCTGATAGACAATATCAAAAGAGAGATTATTGGTTTTCAAACCCATTTTGATTTTGCAGAGAAATACAGCGAGATGTTTTCTGAGCACTGACATACTGCAACCCATCTGAATAAGTCTGTGAACTGAGCGCTGCACTCTGCAGCTGTGGAAAATATGAAGTCCACTTAGGTACATTAAGAATCTCCATACCTTTTTGGACAGGGCTCTTGGCAGTCACAGTGCTGCAGTTTGGGAGAGGGCCAACATTGTAGCATAATGTATTTTGCACAATGAAAACGGGCAGCAGAGGTGGGACCTCATACTTTTTAGATAATTAACCCATGACATCTTGATCAAGAGAGAAGCTATATGAAATTAGGCTGAGAGACGCTCTATAACAATTTACAAAGGCGCTGCCAAAACATTTAGAGGCCTGGTGAGGAGGAAGGAGCCTATTTGAGATGAGCGACCTGTAGTCGACATGGGAACAAAGAGGGGTTGGTTCTGGAATACCAGAATTTACTGTGGAGCCCTCTGCATGAGGAAAAATGACTCAGGAACTTGACATTTCGGCTCCATCGCAGACAATTACAGACATGCAGCTGCTTCTCAGAAAAATGACTACGCTAACGTCTGTATTGGAGATGCCACATGTTTTTTGTTGTATATTTTAATTACTTTTAGCATTGTCCTTGTTGTTTCATTTTTTTGTCACGCTGTTTGTTGTCTCCAAGTCTTTCTGAGTTTCCAGTGCTACTTCACTGTCTCTTTCTGTTTATCACTCCTGTTCGCTGTTTTTATTTTTCTGTTGCCTTTTGCAAACTGCTGGCAATCTTGTCTTATCTGTCTTAAAGCAAGAAGGATAGATAGATAGAAAGATAGATAGATAGACAAATGGATAGATAGTTTGCTTCTGTTTTTCTTCCTTTCCACATATTCCACATCAGACATCATTGCCTATAGCCTGAATATCAGCGTACTGTAAATAAAATTTTTGTTCTGAGTCCACTTGCACGGTTAAAAATAAAGGTTAAATGAATAAAAGATTAGATGGAACTTCAGTGAGTCCTATGGGGATATCGGGTCATCCTAGCAACAGAGATTAGAATAAGAAAAAGAGAGTAAGATACAGTATTTTAGTGATGGATTTACGGGTCTGAAGCAGATTTTCAGGCATTATTCACATTAGCAAAAAGAAAATGTGTATATAGCAATGTATAGATGTGAAAGTATGTATTCAAAACTAGTCACAAGATCAGATTTATAGTTGGAGGTTAATGTAAGAACAGAAATATTGCATATGCAAAGGTGCATATTGGAATTTTTAGCAATCACCGTGTAAATTGCACAAATGAAATTAAATATACAGGATGATCCGAATGAGTCTGGATATGCAAATGTTCATTGTTATTATCTACAGATGACAGCAGCATACAGACGAATCAAACACTAGTGACTGGAATATCTTTGCCAGAGTTTAACACAGACTCTCACTGTTGGTAAGTAGCACAGGTTACATCAGATCCTGTGTATTGGTAAAACCAGCAGGTATCTGACTGACCTGGCAGCGATGTAGAGCATGTGGTTGATCCGCAGCATCCTCTGGAAGTCCAGACCCAGGCGGACCGTGTCGTTGTCCGACATGAGGCCCTGGAAACTGGGGTAGAGGTAGGAGTCTGCGTGGGAGAGGAGAGGGAGAGAGAAAACATAAAGTCATAACGCCAGAAGTTTTCAGCAGAGGATCTTCATTCAGATGTTTAGTTTTTGGGGGAAAACACGACACAAACATATGTCATCCCTTCGTGGGTTTGTTGACAACCCACTCTTATTCAAAACTGGAAAAGAGCTAAACTTTTAGCTTACCATCATGAAAAAAAGATTTTCAACTTATCCATTTTAATGCCCTGATCCATATTTTTCTCACTTGGTCTAAAGACAAACATTTTTGCAGAATACAACGCGCTGAAAAATGAAGAACATCTTTTCAACTTTCAGATCTTATTGTTACTAGAAAATAAAAGCTGATTGTGGCTCAGCATTTAGTTACACAGAATCAAAAAATAAAATAAAAAATAAAAAAAAATCACACCAATTCAGTTTAAGAAATGCTAAACCTGGGTTACAATTTGGCCTATTGTACTGAAAACACTGGACATGTATGCTAATGTGTGCATGTGGGGGTGGATAAGCAGGGAAAACTAGAATCCAAAGTTGCAAATAAGATGCTTGTGTCATAGAAGTCAGTCTGATTTAAATAAATGACTGCTGGTGAGCCTTTCCTAACAGACCTGTCTGGGGACCGTGCCAAATGAGGACAAGGCAACAAATGAAGGGAATGTGTATGGGAAATGGGGCCGGCTGGTAAAACAAAGTTTAAACAGCACTTTTCTGTGCCGGAGGTCAGAAAGTTCACAGTTCAGCGCTGCCATGAATGCAACATCAGACAAAGGCAGTCTGAGTGCCCTCGCCCATATTCAGGTCCTAAAAATTTGTAATCCATATGAGACGAGCTGGTTAAATTAAAGCAACGACGAAACCCACGTTACTACAGATAGGAACAGAGTGCATGATTCTCTGGAAATCAGGTGAATTCAAGCATAAAAAAAGATATATTTCATGTCTGTGGGCAACAGAACAAAAACAATGAAATAAGATGAACTGAGAGAAGCGCTGCAACGAGAGCAAAAGAAAAAGGGTGATTTAATATCAGCTCTAGGTTGCACTCAGCCCTATTTTCATTTGTCTTTGCTCCCTC
>OMLF01038506.1:0-11490 GCA_900302615.1 Holocentrus rufus | reverse complement strand
CATGCATGCTAAAATGTGTGGTTGATGTTTGGCTGCATCTATATAGGAAATACAAGATTTCAGCATTATGGGGACTGTTTTTTAGCCTCTGGAAATACTTACCTCCTGGAATGAAACAAGGCAATTAAATGAGGGGCAAAAACATCAGTCATCAGTATGAATCCCGCAGTTCTTTTCATTTTATGTTTAAGGTGTCATCATGAGCAAAATTGAGTGAGAGGGAAGTTAAAAACATCTATCTAGGACTAAAACGTAGTTTTGTGATTTAAAGGTAAGCAGTGTGGCTATTTTGCCACCACTCACTGAACTGATGTTAGTCAGTGCACCGCTCACAGATAATGGAAGTGCCTTATGCATGAATATGGTGCCAAACAAGTCAGTGGATCTGAGGGAAATTATCATTCATCCAGCTGCATATACCAGATATAGTGCATGCATATGGGTTTATTCTACTAAAATACCATTCATCCAGAACTGAATACCACATTTTTTACATAAAATATTTGTCATACTCAAACACAAACCTTAAGGGAACTTGTTTCTGTATGTGTAATTGCTACATTTTGACTGAAAAGAGTGCTGTGGTTGTACAGTGAATTACAGTTGATTCCTACAATCATCCGTACAATGATTCTTACAATTATCTTCAAGACCTACAAAAAGAGCGGGTAATGTTCATAATCTTCAAAATGACTGTGGAAATTGATTTGTGATGGCTGTGTCCTGAAAGGGGGAAGAAAATTCAATTAGGCGAAATCACTTTCATGGTCATAAGTGTTCTCTGACACCTCCTTAACATTTTGTTCGGCATCTTCACTGTGGACGGCGTTGTGCGGGCAACTCCCACTCAGCTGAAATGAAACGCTCCATTTGAGACGATGCTAAGTGCTCACATCACTTTCCATCCAGTCGAGATTATTCTTTCATATTGGAAACAATGTAAAAATAATGTGCGGCAGCCCCGGCGCTTTACAAATCTCTAATGCCATCCACTCTGCTCCCAGCCAGAAGAGTACTCAGCAAATAGTGGGAGTGAGTAATGAAGCTTTGTTCACGATGAGCTTTTAAACCCTTAACCACACGAGTTGACTAGCAATATCACTAATTAACACCGGTGGATTCTGAGAGGAGAAAGCGATGTACAGTTCAGATGCAGAGACAGCCCGGCGTAGCAGATAGTCCCACGCTTTTGCTGGATTATTCGGGGGTTTGTGCCTGGCTCAAGAGCTTCCTGCAGCAGTGTTTGTAGTCAATTTCCTCTGACAGACAGCTGCTAACCTTTCAGTCACAAGTCTAATTCCCCAAATCTTTAGACGACCATCACCTGTATAAAGGGGGATATACTCTAAAGCTGCACAGGGCATGTAACAATACACCTCAGCCTAAAGCACAAAGCAGGGCTGCAATAGAGAACAGCGTCCCATCCCTCCTATTAGAGATGCTGTACATTTACTCTGTTTGCCCAAATTCAATTCAGCTCCTTGAATAGCCACTGATGGGAAATCTTATGATGCACAGAAACCAACAAATTGAAACCATTGCTCTATCTTTTGCCTTTCCCATCACGTCGGTGTCTATTGCTATAAGGCAGCACAGACTAGCTTGGTTAATAATGATGAACATCACCTTAGTGGGTTTCCGAGTACAAAAATTCAAACAGTTTTCAAACGCTGCTATTTGGAGTCATGAATCTATGAAGTTGCCTAGCTTGCTCAGCTTTAAAGGGGCCTTCAATACTCAACTATGACCTTTACAAACATGTATCGGTGATCAGGAAGAATCTCAGCGACATCAATAGAATTGATCTAAATAAACCTCTGGCACGTCCTCACCCACCAGCCTGCCCACCCACTTAAATTCACATTTTCATCATAGAGATGAATGGCTAATGAGAGCAGGGGTCGAACAGAAACCTGGGGGGCTGAAGGTGTCTTTGAATACCCAAAGGAATGAGACAAATCTCATTTACAACGCTACCCCTCAACCCCCTACAGATAAATATGGCCATGTTGGTGCTTTGGGGCAGTAAAAAAAATCATTGATTGCCCCTTTTAGTATGATAGAAGTGAGAAGAATCCCTAATCCACTGTTAAGAAAAAACAGTATAGCTGGAAAACATTAAATTTAGTGATGTCCGTTCATGGGAATTTGGTCTATTCAGTATATCTTGCCAAGTTGTATTCACCCTCTCCTGTCCTTCCTCATCTACCTCCACCACAAAGGACCTCATCTGGCAGGACACGTTCTCCTGAACTGAAGCCAGAGTCCATGACCACCATGGAGCAGAGGGGCAGTGACCACAGCTCGCGAGGCGGCCCTGGCTCCGGCAGCAGAGAGAGAGTGGCAGAGGGCCTTGTTACACACCAGATGTAATTACAGTCTTGCATGAGCGGCCCGGTCCCTTAGGAGCCTCCGGAGGGAGCCGATGTTTGAGTCCACCCCCCCCAGTGTTCTCTAATGATTCAATGATGTTTCTCCCTCCTCCAACAATCCATCTCATGTCCCTCTCTCGGCTTCCTCTGCGTCGCTGGTCCTTTGAAGCAACAGTTTCTGCATTTGTGCTTTGTCAGCAGCGCCGGCCGCAAGTCAGGGGGACGCTGGGAGCCATTCAGAGATGCAGTAATGACCTGGGATGGAGCTATTATAACCCAGGAGTTAAATCCCCGAGCTGGGATTTAACTATCACAGAGATGCTAATTAATCTCTCCCTAGACAGGATGTATGAAGACAATCCTAAAATTCATAGAGTGCAATGATTATGGCTGGATGATGTTATAATTCTCTGGACGTGGTCTGAAGTTGTGGTCCGGACATTATGAATTGTGCCTAATGGCGGTTTGATCTAAACGCAGCTGCCACCAAAGCCCAATACATTGATTAGTCTCAGCGAAGACAAATAGGACATAAATTTTTTATTTCCCCAGTGTCATCATAAATATTCAGTGCCCATATCCTAGATGAAGTTAAGCTCGATATTTTTCCGGGGAAACATAATGACTCGCAACAAGGTAAGAGTTGCCTGTTTAAATTTCTTATTCATAAGTATCTCATCTATATACATAGTCCATGCTTTCCAAGAGTGAGAAGAGAATTGAGGAACGCAAAAGTAAGTCTGGCAGGTTTTAAGAATTTGTCAGTGGTGCAGAGAGTAATAAGGCTTTATTTTCAGTACCAAACCCACCTCAACGCAGCATGCACCACCTTAATTGTGTGGAATAGACCATAACACATTTTTACTCAGAGCGTAATGATATCAAATTGAGATTAATCCTAGAAAACTGTTCAAATTGTATAAGGACATGGACTTTTAAGGGGGAAAAAAACATAAATGAATGCTTTTTTTCTTGGAAATTTAGTCTTTAATAATGGTGATTGTTTGACCGACTTTTTGAGAAGAGAAGAGGCTAGTGATTAAAGAGAAACAACACGAACGAAGCCTTTTCCCTCCCTGTCTTTGACAGCGTCTAGGATGCTGGCCAAGACGTCAGCAGCTCTAATTATTTCTACGCATGTTCTGTTGTGCTTAACAGGAGCTGACGGCAATGCAAATGGCTCGACGGTGTGGTAACCACCTAACCAATTTAGAGATGAAATCCCTCTGACAAACCGCTGATGAGGAGCCGTGAGTTCGGCGTGACAAAGGGAACTGTGGGATTCGTTTTAGCAGTCGTCATGGAAATGAGAGCCCATGAGCTGAGCTAGTTAATATTGCAGGGAAATGATGTTGATGAAGCTCTTTAGTCATTTTCAAGAATGGATGATTTCTTTGAGTTTGAGATGACAACCAAAGATAAAGGCTTCAAAATGAGCCAGAAAAATACAAGTCCAGTATCTGTAATAGATATAAATGACAGCAGATGATAGAAGCCGATGATAAATAAATGAACCAATGGGACGTTATGGATTTGTACTGTAATCTTCACGGCAGGCTTGACATCATTACCTCTGATGACTGGGAGTGATATTCAATCCATGCTGCAGGATTACATGATTTATTATCATGTCATTACCTCTGACCTCTTCATTCATTTTGATATTTTGTGCAAGCCACATTGCAAGCGTAATGTAAAGTAGTGAGTAGTATATGATCTGCCATGTGAAGTCAGGTTGCCCAGTTTGGTCCGAAAATGAGAGAGCCACCATTTGAAAGATGCACATTACAGCTGCTGACATCAAGGTACAACAAAGTGGGTGAAGCAAATTAATAATTTGTTCCTGGATGAACTTAAAAACAAATCCATCTATCCATTCCATTATCGGCAGCACATATTAAGTTCTGATGTATCTTTCAGTCACATGGATCATTGCTTCAAATCTGAGGAAACTAAAAGTCTGCAACGAGAGATGATAATTCATCAGATGAAAGGTCCAACTTATAATTTAATTCATTTTGATAATCATTCTGTCAAAGCCAATAAGTTTCTTGAGACTAAATGGAGAAGGGGGCTGTTGACTGGACCCAAGTCTTTTATGCGTCCTGCTAATTACCATTTTCAAGGCTCTGAAAGGGACAAACACCAAAGAAAATTCAGCCGCACCTGTCTGAAGCAAATGATTTTTCTATTAGTAACAACAAAGGATTTCGGATTTTGACAAAGAAACAGTGAAAATGTGTTTGGTCGGGTTAGACTGCCTAATTGGATTTAGCCACTGAGATGATGGTGATGACTGTGTATGGAATCGATCTGCACATTTAATATAACACTGCCCTCATCTGGGCATTTGAGAAGGCCATACATGATTGATTCCAAAGCACTGCCAATTACCAAAATCTTTCCACCAACAGATGGGTAGAAGAAAAAAAAAAAAAAGGAAAGCAGAGGGCGGGGGAAATTATTCTAAACTGTCAGAGACAGTCTGGTGAACTGGCTGAAAGGCAAGCAAATGAGTCCGGGCAGATGGTGTTAAATAAAGACATGGTTAGGTCCAACATGACTGACTTTAAAGGAACAAATTAATTACGTCAGACTTTTGCATGAAAATCAAAAGTTCTTTAATTTGAGTGAATTGTTCCTTTATACAATGGGTGGCAAAAAGTTTTAAAGATCTCTGTATTATGTAAAAAAAAAAAAAACAAACAACAACTATACATTTTCAAAAAAGAGAATATTTTCCATTATCTGGTGGAACTACTCCGAAAATAGCATTGTGAAATACTTTTATTACAATTAAAACATTTTGTCAGCTTTAGAAGATGTACAATATAAAGTCGATCGAATCTACACAATTCATCTATACAGTTGCAGGCAACAGCTGGCCTGCATATATAAAGTACCTTAAAACAGTCACCGAAATAAAAATATGTGCATTTTCCTGCCGCAAGATTTCAATCAGGAACAGAATTGTAGAGCGACATTTTTGTTGCACTACAAAGTCAGTTTTCTTTCATTTTCTATACTCCAATTACACAATGTAAGGTGCCTTATTACAGATTAATCCACTGATATGTGCTGTGATAAAAATCATTTAAATAATTCACAAAATACAGTAAAATGCACACAGTGGGATAATGGACAAATGAATGCTCTGCTGATCTATGCACAGAGCTTGACAGTTGATTCATAAGAGGCTACAACTGAGATTTAAAGGTCAAAAACACACTGTCGGGTAGAAAAACCATTTCACATTTTCTCTGTACCTCTCTGATATGACCTTAAATTATATGAGACGATTAGATCATGCAGCTCTGGAAAAAAATGAAGACCACATTGAAATTTTCACGTGCAGAGTTTACGGATGTTTGTGTAAAACATTTCTTTTGTAATTCAAACAAAAATACTCTCATTCAGGGCAATTGTGGAAAATGACAACCAGTCAAAATGCCAAAAACACACACCAAAGAAATATATACCCATAACTAAATCATAAACACACCCATGTCTTCGCTTAGGGGAGGATTCAACAATCAATATGTGGTGGAGTAACTTGGTTTATCACAGCTTGGATGTGTCGTGGCATGCTCAATCAATACCTCATCAACACCTCATTAAGTTGAACCATATGTCATTTATCATGCCGGTGGAGGAATTTAACAAATACAGGGAATGGCCGGGGTTTGGAAATCACTGTTTGAAAATACAGATATTCAAAAAATTAGAGGTGGTCTATTTTTTTTTCAGAGCTGTGTACAAAGTAAGGCTGGCACCAGCTGGCACCCTTAGTCAGTTATGCATTCGCAGTACCGTACTCTCACATACAAACAGAGGATGATACAAAAAACAAGGGTCTACATCAGACACCAGGATATAAAGTAGCATAGATGGTGCTATTACACTGAAGAACCACGATCTGCTTCTGTGCAGAGTCTCTTTCATCTGGAGAGGAGGGGGAGTAGAAAAAAAAAATTCTATTCTACAGAAAGGCAGGTGAAGGCCTCATCAGAGTGGTTTACCCTGAGGGAGACAACAGGTAGAGACAGGCAGAGAAGATAACATACAGTAGGTCTCAGCTCTCCTCCTGATACTGCACATCCACCCTTGTAGTCACAGCAGGAGCTTGAGGGCATGGGCCAGGGGATCCCTCGCGCTTCTCAGCGTTGGCACCGGGCACCTCCGATACGGACGAGGTGAACTGCAATTATTACACCAACAAGTTTTCCTCCTGGCCTTGAAGTCCAGTGTCGTAGAAACGATCTGAGAACCGCTTTGTGGCATCTTTAGCTTTGGTTCCAGATACAGTTCATGTCAGCGCGTGTGCTTCGCTGGACAATGCCAGCAGGCAGTCAGTAGTATGGGCAAAGTGGCCACATCTCTCCAGTCCCTGGTGAGGAGAGAAGAGCCATGATGCAGTGGGAGAGGGGGGCGTGTCCCTCCTTATTATGGACAAAAGGTCCACCCTCAGTCCCTGGTTTAAGTGCTTTTCTTTGCAGCGTAGACAGCTAAGGTCGGTGGAAGCTGAAAAAGAAGGATAAAGTCATGGTGTTAGTCTACAGGCTGCACTTGCAACAAATATTACGTTCTTGAGGAAAAAAAAAAGCTCCAGATAACAAATGAAGTATTCATGAATGCACTCAATAAACGTGAGTGGAAGTCGGAGAGTGACAGAGCAGAGGTGAATTATTGATGCCGCCGTGTGTGTGACAGACCGGGTATAGATCCTGCTTTCCTCGTGAACCTCCATCTCTGAACTCTTGAACTCGTTGAGCTCCTTGCGGATGGCAGCCTGAGATTAGACATAAGAGAAATGGCATTTTAGCAGAAATGGCTTTACACAGCAATGCAGAAAGTAAAGTGCAGGGATGTGTGATCAAAGCCCAATATATTACATTCTTTGTGACTGTTTTTACCTTGTAGTTCACCTGGCTTAACTTCAAATATTGTGCAAATTGCAACCTTAAACAGTGATATTGGAAAATCTTTGAGAAATAACACCTCAATTAAAACAAGAAAATGACTGTTCTTTTCTCTTATGGTATCTTTGTCCTGCATGACATGTAATTTCTGTCCCCATATATCCTTCGAGCTTCACTGGACCAGGTAATTCATTGGGTAAAACTCAACACAGCCATTAGACAGAATTCGTATTAGATTCCAGGGATTCTTCCTTGACATTGAATCTGCTTGGAATGCAAATCCTCTCAGAGTTGACCAAAGCAGAAGACAGTGCTGTTAAAAAAGCACAAGGCTTAGGCTCTCCCTTGGTACGTGGATCTGAGCCTCGGGAGCCCTGTTAGCAAAAAGGAGAGATGTCGAGCCTGCGTGTGTGTGTGTGTGTGCAGTCAGTCTCACCTTGTCAGCAGGAGTAAGCTTGGTCCAGGGTTTATCTGCTCGGCGGTCGTAGTCATGGGCATGTGTGCACTCCACATACTCGTGGAAACGCAGGATCTTCCGGGCCTGAAGCTCAGCCACTGTGGGCCTCTGGGACAGCTGATAGAGGAACAAACGTGAGCAGGTTAACGAAGGTCTTTCTCAGGAGTCATGTCATAACTGGGGTAAAACCAAAGAGGTGGTTTTGAAGGCCAATAATGGTAATATTGTAGCAGCCGGTCACGTTAGCTTAGCATAAAGACTTCACGTCTACAGGAGTCATTAGACTAGCTCCGTCAAAGTGAAGAAATAAACTTCAAAGCAACAAATGACTCCTGTAGACTTCAAGTCTTCACACTGAACTAACATGCAATGCTGACCACTGGAACTGAACCAGTGGACGTACGTTTTAAATGTATTTATCTTTTTTCTCATTAGGTTTCACGCGGTCTCATGTTTTGAATGTGTGTGTGTGTGTGTGCTGCATCCTGACCTTTCTGGTGAGCCTTCGTTTGATCTCGCACCTCTCTAACCTCCGGTCCGTTTCGTTCTTGGCTGGAGAAGGAAAAAGACATTCCATAAGAAGAGAGAGAAACACTGCAGCCAGTCAGGGAGGCTTCACTTGAGCTTCTGCCTTCATGCTGGGGTAACAGGAGGCTTTTTAATCACTGCCTCTCCGTGCACAAGGTGCCGCATTGTTTCAGCGTGCCTTCGAACCGCCGTCTTCGCCAAGGAGTTTGAGGACAAGCGAGACGCAGCAGGGCGGTATGCATGCTGGATAAAAAGCCGTTGAGAGATTTTACAGAGCATTATGCTGCTCCTCGGTTCTGGGATCCAACTACACCAGGCTGATTTTCATTTTATTTCTTAGTTTATGTTCTGTTCTGTGTGTTTGGATTAGTCTCCAAATACACCACAAGGGGGCATTTATTTAGTACATGGGGAGCTGTAACAGTATTCACACCTCATACAATAATCCATAGCAAAGTGGTCCAAACACCAACAGTGCCCAAAACTGTTGTGGGTCTCCTGTGTGTTGTGTACCTATTAGCCTGCCTGAGGCAAGAGGAAAAAAATTAGCCAACTGACAGAGAAGTCAAATGAATGATGCCACATATTGATTTTAGCAAGGAGGAAAAAGATGAGAAGTGGGGGTTCTGACCTTGCTGTGTACATAATCAGAGCGTAAATAAACACACTTGAATGAAGTGAAAAATGAGTGAGGCATGGAGGGAGGAAGAGTTTTACCTTGGAGGATGTTCCTCTGCTCCAGCTCCTCTGCTGTTGGTCTCTGACTCAACCGCCTAGGGACACAAAACACTGTTTACTGCAAGCGACAAATGTTCTACAGGCTTGGTGCAATCATTAGGTTACAAACATATTGGGCTTCTGCTGATTTGGCTTTCTCAGGTATAAGAACTGTATCCTTAAGAGGGGGTATTAACCTCTGAAACAACATTTAAAACACATGAAAAACTCTTAACTTGAATCCCAAATGCTAAGAAGAATAATCAGAATATTACAGTTTGAAGTATGATCCCACTGACAATCAGTGTAATATTCATCAATTCTACAATTAACATAATCACTATATCTAGATGACACTGACTAGCTGGTATGTGATTTTTTTTTTTTAAATGAAATGCATATATTTCAACAAACTGATATATCAGGTTAACCATACAATACATACTCCAATGTTTGCAATATGTAGTCAAACACTGGAAACAGAAACCCACATCTGCTGTGCTGTTGAGCACAGCAAGGGAGCTCCAGATGTTGTTTACCTTGTCAGGGCGGTGCCAATCTTCGTCCTCACTGCCAACCACTGCTCCTTGCTGTGCCAGCTAATGCTGTCTTGGTTCTCCTGAGCCTCCCTCTCCTCTCGCTCCTGTCTTTCCTGTCTCTCCAGTTTCAGGGCTAATGTGTCCTTCCTCTTTACACGGCTAGCTAGGCCACCTGTCACACACATAGAAGTACGGTAGCATCCAGCCTCGGGACAAAACATATGGTAAATGGGGTATTTACACATCCAGACTGCCTACAAGCACGGAGACTATGTTGTCAATTTTACAGAGAAGGGGAAAAAAACGCAACTTTTCTTCAGTCTATTACTGTTTACTCAATTTTTGATCTAAGATCTAATCCTGAATCAGATCCTGTGCGTTGTTTGATGTCAATATTATACTCACACTGTTTGAGAAAAAATGTCAGATCAATCTGGCAGTTCAAAGCAACAACTTGAAAGTGTTTGTGCATTCACACTTGTCTGAAGAGAGAAAATGCCGTAAAATACCTGCCATGGCATTTTAAAGGTTGCGGTCACAGAATGACTGTGATGAAAAGCATTCGTTTTGTTGGTTTTATTTGAAATAACTGCGGAAATCCATCACAAAACCCGGAGATCTCAAAAGTAGCAGCTGAAAACCGAGGTAAACAGCATTTTGAAGCGGGGAGCTCATATCTGCTATCCCCCTTATATGACATGAATGAATCATTTTAATGTGAGAAGGTCTTACTTGGGGGGCCTTCCTCCTCCTCATCATCCTCATCGTCGTCTCTGTACAGGATGGGGCCATCAGAGTCGGTCTCCTCTCCGTTGTCCTCTGGCCCTCCGACCTCAGGGATAACGGTGACTCTGGGCTCTCCGATCAGAGCCCTCCGGCTGCGGGGCTCCAGCTCAGGCTGGCGGTTCGGCCTCGGGGGATGAAGCTTCCTCAGCTCCTCCTCCATGTCGAAGTCATCATCCTCTGGCCTGCAGAGACAGAGTTGTTAGAAAACTGCTCACAAAAAAAAATTTAATTCCTGCTGAAATGACTGACTTTTAGGGACACGTTACTGATTATAACCACAATTTGCCCATTGCAACGTTCAAAAATTGGGCGATTTTTATGACACAAAAAGCCTCATTGTCCTGCTGTAGTGTTTGCTGGCCAATAATTAAACAAAAAAATGTTCCATCTCCATGTTTGTGTTTAGCTCTGAGTTCCATCTGGGGCATGCATGGAGCTGGAATTAAATCAGGTAGTGTGTGTTCTGCAAAAAAAAAAAAAAAAAAGGTCACATGTTCCACAAGTCCAAGTGGTTCTCAGTCCAGTTCTTTCAAAGTGTGAAATTTCACAGTCTGTTCATTTGTGTGGTGTGTCCCCTGCCTAATTTGATTTATTGAAAAACCTCAATCAAATCTAAAGGGAAATACTATTGCGCATTCATTTACATTAAGGAAAAGGTCATGCCAAGCATGTTTGGAGCCGTTTATTAAAAAAAAAAAAAAATCAGAAGGATCTCCTTTTTTAATTGGGTTCATCTAAAAATGAGTGGGATCACAGCCCTCTGGCTCCAAAAGCTTGAAACTCTGTCTAATGACTGAACTATTATGAGTCTGTGACCTCTGTTTACAAGCCCTGTTGCATTTGTAATTGGGCAGTGTGAACCCAACCAAACAAAAAAATACATGGTTCAGACCTATTAAAACCAACAGTAGATAGGACTGCATCTTACAATTCAGATTCACACTGAGGTTTCAAAGCAGCATTGTTTATGTATGCGTGCAGCGTATATGGGACACTTACAGTCTAAGAGGCTCGATGGTGATCGGAAGTGAGTACCGGGACCCTCCCCCAATTTCAGCGAGGAACTCTGGAGGAGATTCAAACAGCTGCGAGTGCGCCCTCTGGGAACCGTCTGGGTTGGGCTGAGCGGGGCCCGGGCTGGCTAGAGCTCGCTGGATGAGGATATGTAGGGG
>OMLF01038504.1:11317-34759 GCA_900302615.1 Holocentrus rufus | reverse complement strand
CACTATTGACCTCATGGGGCTAATTAAAGGTCAAAATGTTAGCTTGAACATGGTGTCTCAGATACAGTACTATTTTGGAAAGATGTATGTTGACACTGTGTTTTGGCATCTACAAAATTACATGGAGTTACCAGATGCTATTATTAAGGGTCAAACTGTTGAAATGCCATAAATTGCTGCATCACTGATCCCTTTTGACTAAATTTGTATTTATAATTCATTTTGGTTCCGTAAGGTGTCCTGATGAGGGGTTTTTAATTTAAGGCTATATTTTTAAACTAAAATGTACTTTCTCAGACACTACTTGTACAATTTTGACAGCACCTGGAGGAATAACACACTGTGGCCAGGTGCTGAATAAATATTACACTGATTAGCCTGATGGAGGTGCTGTAATAAAGGTACGTTGAAAAGCCATACCTGCTAAATCATAAACAGTGGTGGGGAGGAGTTTTACTACATATAATTAAACTAGAAGCGTGTGTAGTTTCGTAGGGTTTTGGTGTTTTTGTTGTTGTTGTTGTTGTTTTTGGTGGTGGTGGTGCCATTTTTGGTGTATTTAATCACTGAAACTGCAAACTGAAAGATGGGACTGTTTGGGTAAGGACGGGTTTAGGTGTCAGGGGCTTTCCAGGAAACTGGATTGGTGTGAAAAATATTTGGTTTCAGCTTTTAATGTTTTAGATTTAAATTTGTACAACGAAATTTGAATTTACAGGACTTAGATTAGTCATAAGTAGTAATAACTGCTATCTATTAACAATATTTAGAAAAAAAAACTGTTGCATGCTTTTGTTTCTTTTTTTTTTTTTTTACTTACCAGGGTAACTGAGTAATTCTACTTGGTGCAATTAGGGCTCTAATTTGTGGAGGACAGGTGTCTGAATAATTGATATCCTTTCACCTTCCCAATAACTAATTAATTAATTTATTTATATGCATGACCTGATTGAGTGGGCACTTTTTGCAATAAACTCAATTCAGTGGCATTTTTCTGCTGAGGTGTGACTTAATTTTGTGTGACATTTTGTTATAATTTTGCCATACATTGTTGATTTAATCTTTTTTTTTATCAAATAGTTTGAATAGTTTTAATTCGAATACTATCTAGCTTTAAATAACCAAACTATATTTCTCTTGAGGGTAACGTTGCTGTAGTTTATCTACTTCCAGTGTGAAGTAATTGGCAGCTTGCAATACTATGATTCCATAGTAGCTTCTCCAACATTGACCATGAATCTGACTGAAATGAAACTTGCCACACAAATCCAGTTATCCTTACAAGTGACACTGATTGCAGTTATGGAGGCACTAGAATTAGGCTATTGATAAACATTTTACACTTAAATGTGATATCTCTGACACCACTGATCTGATGCATCTTGTTACTAAATGTCCTCAGGCATGGCTGCATCGTTTTTAGAGGCTGAAATGTTATCTTGATTCTGTTTAGTCTTTACATCTGGAAACTCGTACACATGTATATCATTTTAGCAAGTTATGTCAAGTATATGCATTCTATCTATCTATCTATCTATCTATCTATAAACTGACCTGCAGTTGAGCAGCAGTGTTTGGTTGGCCTCCAGGACCAGATGTCGAGCTTTCACATCCAGAAGTGGGACGCTGTACTTTCCTTTGAGCTCCTTACCTGAAGAAGGAGAAGAATTGTAACAGATGCAGAGCAGAAGTGGAAGGACGTTAAAAGAAACTGGAGACGGGAACTCAATCAGTTCCAACTCATTTACCACCCAGCGGTCAAGATCAGTCCCCCCCTCCACCCATCCACCCACCCTCCAGAGAAGTCAAAGGTCAGATTCAGCAAGAGACGAACAGCCCTTTATTTCCTAAGTATCTCAGTGTCTTGCTCAAGGACACTTCAACAGGCTGTATACATGCCAAAATGAGGGTTTGAGTTCAACTGCTCCACTTGAGGAAATATTTCTTGTTATCTGTTATCTTGTTAAATGAATCCAGGATCTGGCTAGATGTGTCTCTTTGGATGTTTATTTCATTCAAAACTGAGCCACTTGACTGGGAGACTTCACCCAGAGACCAGAATGGACTTTCATTGATGTTCCAGTGTACAACGACCTCTGAATATGGAAGGGGCGCCACATCGCCCGAAATAATTGCAGCACTGATGATTTTAATGAAGAGCTTTGATGTCACATGGTCTATCTCTCCCATCTCACCGAGAAAAGTTTCTTAGGAAATTCTGCATGACATAAACACTTTACGACCAGTAAATATTTAAAGACAGCTCCTGTAAGCATTGTCAATATGTGATCACGGCTGTTCCTAAACAACATGGCCAATGACAAACTGGACCAAGCAAGTCCCAATTCCGCTGAATATTTTTCCCCCCATGCAGTGACCCTCCTCACATCCACTCTCTCAGACCTCTATAGGCCCACTTGACAACTTGTGTGGAAATGCGTAAGCAGTGTCTCTCTTGTTTATCAAATAGAGGCATTACTCCGCTGCGTTGCTGAGGTTTATTAATGAGAGATAACGATTTCTGTCCGTCCGCCCTTCCTTCCTCCCAACTGCAGCGGAAACATCATTCAGGGAAGTGTGTTCTTCAATCCGCCTGCTGCTTATGGATTGTACACAAAATGTAGCTCAACACACTATGAGGCTGTAAATAGTTAAGTTGTTCATATAGCTGTCAATTGACTGAGTTTTTCATAATAAGAACCTTTGTGTATATTCAAGTGCTGCAGCCCATTATTACCATTCATTGTCAGCATCATTGTTCCCAGTGGATGTGCTATTGAGGAGATCGAGATTTACTCACACTGCAAGCGCTTCCTATACTATTTCCTTAGTTTTCACACACAGTGTATGAGTCACACACACACACACACACACATACAGGCAGACAAGCAGGCAGAGTAAGGGAAGACGGAGCGGAAGTGGAGAGTCTCCTCCAGGCCCTGAGGGCTTTTCAACAAGCTGCAAAGTGTCTACAAGGCTAGTTTCCATGTTACAGCACAGCTGAAATTACACCTCTGCTATTTCTTCTAGTGAAAGGAAAAATGATTGTTTTCAAAAATGATTCAAATCATAGAATGAAAAGAATATGACTTATAAATCAGCACTAAAGACATGTTGTTTCCTTGGAATGATATCCATGTGGTTTCTTGGGAAATTCATGAGACGTTTGGCAAAATCTGAGACTATCATTGTCATGGCCAAGGCTTACTAGAAGAAATACTTGAACAGACAATGGACTGTAAGCGCTATTGTGCAATGAGGAAAGAAAAAACATACAGCTAAAGCGTTCTTCAAAGCTGAAACAGTTCTCAAGGTCTTTTACATTATTCCAATCAGTCACAAAAGCCTAAAGATGATGGGAATGCCAGCTGCAGCATGCTGGCTGAACACGTCTACATTATTATCTCTACTGTCTGCTGCGATGGCAATAACAAAAATGAAAATCAATCAGCTATTTAAGGAATTTCTCTGAAATACGTTTTCCGATTTAACATCTGGCATTTATGATGAATGATTTGACACACACACACGTATATATATACCTGAACAAATACAAATATTATAATATTATAACAATTTCGTCCGATTGCCAGATTTTGCACATTCTGTCAGTTTTTCACAATGAACAATATAGCTCAAACAATTCTTAAAGTAATAAAAGACAGAAATAATACTTACTGAAAATCAAATATTCTCACTTTAATTTAATTCAGTTTAATTTAGAATTGAATTCCAAACAGTGACACCGATTCTTACAAATGCTTGTCAGCACTAAATTAAAACAATGGTAGTAAAATAAACTGATTGAAGGATAGTTGACAAAATGATAATATTTTCATAGAAAGGATAGAAAAAATAAAATTTATATGAATCCTTAAATCCTCTGAAATACTGTCTGGAGACGACATGATTCTGGACATAATGGATGCACGGACAAAATTTTATACGCATAATGCTTTGGAATATGGCTCTTCAGCTGTTAATGTTTTGAAAAAAAAAACAACTTGTCAGACTTACATTATTTTTATTCTATTTATTTATTCATTTATTTATTTATTTATGGTACAAAATACTAAGCAGCGACCAATAACCCATCAGACACCTCTTGAGCGAAGAAAAACACTCGGGCGACTGTTTTAGTAATAAGCACTGATTAGCCCCAGTTCCTGCTCAGCAGAACTTTTTCAGGAGTTGGCCGTGACCCCTCAGTCATTTATATCAGAACTTCCATTTGACAAACTCATCAGGCTCAGGAAACAACGCCCTGTGTGTGTCGACTCAACCAGGGCCAAGCGCGCACAGGGCTGCTGCTGCCAGGCCAGGCCACAGAGGTCCGAATTATCCAAACAAGAGTCCCGCAGGATAGCGCTTATCTCCCTCACAGCACTCAGTGCTAAGAGGTTTACATGTCGAGCAGCCCGCGCCACACGACCTCCCTGACATCTTAAATTGCCGATAAATGAGCAGCCGCACTGCAGAATATTAATCAAAGGCCAATATTAGGGAAACCCACTTTTGTGTTTTTTTTTATTTCCTCTCCAAAGAAAGGATTGTAAATAGGATTGTAAATCTACTTCTTAGGTGTTGGAAAATGTTCTCTTGGTAAATCCCAACAACCACGAGGATATCTGCATCATTTATGGGAATCAACATACAGATCTTACAGTTAGTTATTTCGCAGGGGTCGTGCGTAATGAGGCCGCTCTGATCAGCTTCTCAGTTGAATGAAAACCTTTTTTTTCTTTCGTAGACATTAGTTTCGGTTTGCAAGTTGCAAATGAAATCATAACGCTGCCTTGCTAATGAATTACTTAATTACGAACTGTGAGCATCAACAGGTTAGTGCAGGTGTCCAGTGCACCTTGCGCGCTGCAGATAAAAAAGTGAAGTCTTACTCACCTTTTGCGGACACACCATACGACAATCCACAAAGAATACAGATGAAAACAATATTCATGTTGTCCGACGACTCCTGGGTGCTGAGACTGTTCGGCAAGTGTTCAGTTTTAATCCTGTTGTGTGTTTCTTTTTCCTCCCAAGAGCGGACTGCATGCACCTTACTACAGCGCGCTTCACTGTGGCGCTCAGCACTGATGCTCAGTGAGCGGAGATGTTTGGTTTCCTGAGGAGAGCTGCAGGAGATCACGCAACAGGACACCGCGCTTCAACTCCAGTGCAACTTTTTCCCACCGTTTCGGACAGCGGCACGGATTTATACAGTTCCCACAGCCACCGGATAACGGGCTTCCGTGACGTCCACTGACACACCCAAGCAGCTCCCCCTGGGCTATTGTCACACAGTGTGCCAATAAACGCTTGATATAACGCTATTTGGGAACCCGAGAGCTTTTGCTTGACCTTGAGTCCCACAGATTATCCCATAAATAACCGACCTAAAGAAGAGGCTGGGACTGTGCACCACTGAGTCGTCATCACCTTTGAGGCCGCTGAGCGCGGGGCAGCACTCGGGATTGTTCGACGAGATTTGCGGCACGTAGGCACTTCATCAAATTGATGGGGTGATTGCGTTGTGATCAAACTTGGAATGTAACTCTACCCTGACCGCATTCTTTCAGCCTTCCACTGAATATTCTCAACATCAACAGCCACCTGCTCCTTTACAGAGCGACTTTCATATCTCAGAGGTAGAATCATGATCTCACCACATGACGACAAGGCGTCTATTAATCATTCAAGTCTTAACCACATGGATTCCACGAACATAATATAATGCACTTGACACCTTGTGGGTTTTGGCTAACCTGTCAATACAAATATCAGGCAGGGAGTATTTTGTGACAGTGGGGTGATGCTAATTCAAACGACTGATATATCTAATGTGTCTAATAAGTGCATATACAGTCAAGTACTTAAAGACATCCCAATCTATAAAAGACTCAGAGTCTTTATGGACCTATAGCGCCACCTAGAAAGGGCACGGCGGCGGAAGTGAGTGACAAAATGCTTTGAACTTTCCAAACCCATGAATCATGGAATAAGATGGAACTCCAACTGCACCAAAAATTATCAGCATCATAATAAAAACGTTGCACCTAGCAACACACAAAGCCATAAAATGCGGTAGTAACCATAACACATAGATGACAAAATATATTTTAGAAAAACAAACATATCACAACACTCAAACCTGCTTCCGCTGTTAATGGTGTCTTTAATATGAATGCAAATAATTTGATACTCTTAAACAAGAATGGACAAAAACTTTTTTTTTTTTTTTTAAATCCTTTGGCAGGAGGGTTTATCATTCCCTCAGGACATAATCGAGGTGATACTGCAGATTGTCCACTGGGCGGTGTCAGCTCACTGTGAAGAGCCATCGGGGAAGGATTGGGGATTTGTTACTTGGATGAAGGCTCTTCCAGCTAATATTTATCTCAATAGTACTTTGATTCAGCTTCACCCTGACCGGTCACGGCATGAGAGAGGCTCGTTATTTTTCTGGACACAGCCTTCCACCAGCATTACAGTTTTAAGGAGGGTCACACTGGGCTTTCAAAGCGGACACCATAAAGATAAATTAAAACGTCGTAGCAAATCTGAAATGCAAAATAATATATTTTTTCCTCCCTTATCCAGGGATTGCTCACTCCACTACAATTACAGAATATATTTAATGTAATGCTATGACTCAAATAAACTTATGATATACAAATGCACATACATACACATACAGTACAGTAACACAGATACATACAGTGAGTCATCAACACACATATACAGTACACGGACAAATGTAGATGAGGGCACAAACTTTTGGCTAAATACCTGTAGGGAGAGAACTCTTTTCCACATGCAATGAAAGGTCGGGATAGATTTTTGTGTACTATCTCTGTAGTAAACAATACAGCTGGGAAAACAGGTAAAAAGGAAGTTGGATGTGAGAGAGGGAGGGTAAATGCTGAAAAACAGAAGAGAGGGTAGGAAAACAGAAAATGTAAATGCTGTGCATGTAAATGAAGCCAATGTCAGTATTTAGAGATCAGGTCTGGACTCCAGGAGGCCGTGGGGAAGCTGTTTGGCGGTGTGCTGATGCCCTTCGTTGTCCCCGCTGCGACGGGCACGATCCCAGAAACCACTGACCGAATGTGATGTCATCCTTTAAGTCTAAGCATGGATTCCAGGTCTGAGCCAATTAGTCCTGCCCTGTGCGTTTGATTCACGTCTGCCTGCTGCTCAGTCAGACCTGTCCTCTAGTCTGTTGATGGATCCAGTCAGAGAACTTGACCACCTGTGTGTAGACACCCGGGCGGTTCTGCCGGGCGCAGCCTTCGCCCCAGCTCACGATCCCGGCCAGGAACCAGCGTCTGCCGCGCTCCAGACACACCAGGGGGCCTCCTGAGTCCCCCTACATGCACGGAGATCCGCATGATGCACGCAAAGACAAAAAGACACACATGTACAGGACAGGTGTGTTTACAGCAACATCACAGCAACAAGGGACACACACACTTGAGGGGAAAAAACCCAACCTAAAATCTGTCTGAATGTGCCCTCAGGATACATTTGGTGGGACATTTCTCTTATTCTTGTGGATAACTGAGCTAAAAATGGATGACGTATCAATGGTGAATATCAGGTTTTGATGTCAATCCCTCACCATCAAAGAACAAGGACTTCTTAGAGGAAGTAGGGATTTCTCTGCAGACACTGCAGACACAAGACATGTTGTGTTTTGTTCAAGGGGCAAAACTCTCAGATTTCCGCCCTTTGTTGATGTTACTATGCAATCGCTATTGCTCTCATCACCAACATGTACAGTAGAACCCACAGCTGTCTTAGCTGAAGTAAAACTGGCAGGTTGACGAAAAGTAGGTGTGTCAAAATATTACTGGAACACCATTACGAAATAGTTCCAGGAATGCACCCATAATATTACAGTGTCCCAGAGTGGGTTTTTCCCTAAAAATCACACGCACAAACACGCACACACACACACACACACACACACACACACACACACAGACCCTCACCTGGCAGGCATCCACGCCTCCCTGCAGGTTCCCAGCACAGAGCATCCTGGGAGTGACAGCATCATCGTACAGCTTGTTACAGGTGCTCCTGCTGATGATCCTCACCGAGGCCTCTTGCAAGAGAGACGCCAGCTCACCTATCATTGACACACACAAACACACACATGCAAACATCACGCCATTGTCCAGGAGAAAACATCATGTCATAAGCAGTTGGATATCAACTTATTATAGCAAGAATCCTTCAAATCAAATTGCTGCTTGTTTCTGGACATATTAATCTATTGCAAAACATACACTGGATTAGGAAAGGTGTATTCTGTGGTAGAATCTGCAAATGTCACTGAAACTTATGCTGTGTTTATGCTCCTTCGTTCAAAGAAAAATCTAAAAGCTAAAAACTGCTTGACAAGTCAAGCAGTTTTAGACTACTTTATTTTTTCAATTCAATTTCCCAACAGTGGACGAGACAGTGCTCTCAAGGAAGTTCAACTAAAAAATTTGGTGTCACTTTGGTTTAATTGGTTGCTGTGTACAAGCTCTTACCGTCCTCCATGAGGACGCCCCAGCCTGTGACAAAGCAGTTGGTCCCTGTGGTGAAGGCATGCGAGGGGGCAGGGACACACACGGGCTGCACCAGGTCGTTGAAGAAGACGGGAGCACCGAGCTCCAGGAGGGCAATGTCGTAGTCCGAGGTGAACTGGTCGTACTGCGGGTGCAGCAGGATCCGGCGGATTGGTCTGATGGCCGCCCCGCTGCTGCCCGTGGTCATCATACGCATTCCCATGTAGGCTCGCCACGCGCGAGCGTCAGAGTATCTGAACACATTTCATTTCACTTTATATCATTTACTTTGTTCATTTTGGTGGGGTTATCAATCATCAACCATTTTTATTTTTTATTTATTCATTTATTAGTCAGGGACAATGCAAATAGACATTGCTACAGGCTAAAAACATGCAAACTGATGATGCACATGTGGGGTTTCTATCCTCTGCTAATTTGCAATCCTGGTTCCTTGTTAGGCTTTTCTATTGTAAGAGACAACCAATGTAAATTAATCAGTTAATTAATTGTCAACAATGACCATCATAATGCTGGATTCTGTCATACTTAATGGCATCTGAGTCCTGGAAGCAGTGCGCTGCAGAGAGGAGCCAGCGGTTGGAGACCAGCGTGGCACCGCAGACGTGGCCGTAACGATCCATCTGGAGGCTGACCTGCCACGGCCACGACCCCGCCACCGCATCAGACCCGCCCACTATCTTGGTACGCTTCCTAGGCCGGGTACCACAACCTGGGTGGGAGGCAGGGAGGAGCGGAGAGAGGGAGGGGGTGAGAGAGGGGGGGAAAGGGAGATAGTAAGGGAAGATATGACAATCCTCTTTTAGGTAAGACTGAGTTTCATTAGGTTTTTATCACAAGAATAAAGGGTTAAGTTTGCATCAAGGACAGTCCTCACCACAGCGCAGTTCATCAGAGTTGTCAGAGCAGTCTTTGACTCCGTCACACTCAGGGTTGATCTTGTTCACACACTTTCCATTGGCACATTTGAAGGAAGACGGGGAGCAGTTTTTATGGTCTAAAGAAAATGGAATGAATAAATGACATCTTTAAGGAGAGAACAGGGTAAAAGGTTGGACAGAGGGACAGAAGGAGTCCGAGAATTTCTACAAAGATCTACAAACCTTGATAAGGGTATAAAAACGAAAGTTTGTGTTGGAGCAAAGGTGGGCGGGTGAATGAACATTTCTTTCATCCGATCATTTGTAACCTCACTATCAATAGCTAAAACAACAGAGTGACAGAACAGCTCATTTATACAGGATATAATATCATGCTATATACATATTATTTTCGTCACAAGCTTTCATAAATCAATGTGTTCTAAAGGGACATAGACAAACACATTCAGTAAAGAAACAATATCAAAAGGACAAACATTTGCAAGTAACTGGTTCCATAAATTTTCATGATTAGGTAGCGGCACCAACTTCTTTATACCAGCCTCACAGCAGATAACAATTACAACAGATTATATTACACTCTTCTATACAAATCAGTATTAGCATACCAAACTGCCCTCCACTGAATTTTCCCATGGCCTTTCACTGACCACCTGTGATGCACTGATCAGCTTGGTGAATAACTGGTGGAGTTAGAGAACAAACGATGATGTCATGCAGACTCACATGCTCTGCTGCAGTTCACCTCGTCACTGCGGTCCCTGCAGTCTGCGACACCATCGCACACAGAAGACTTCGGCACACACACCTTGTTTGGACACGTGTGGTAGCATTTACCTGCTGCAAGCACAACAGAATGAAGCCCGAAACACATTAAGCATTCAAACATAAAGGTGAATGCAAAGCACAATGTGTCCTTTTGTCTTTCAAGCCATTATCAATTTACTCCTTGTCTGTTTTTGAAACTTAATGTTTTGTTTTTTTTCATAATTTTTGAGTACATCAGTTGTACCACCAAAGGTTGGCCAATAAGCCTAACCTCATTCTTTCAGACAAGCCATTTTCCCATCAGATTCATAGTTCTGCAATTTTTAAAAATAATTTATTATCACATATTAGAAAGAGCTCCAGACAAAACTCATTTAACAAGCAAACCACATTTTTTTTCAAGATCAAGTCAGCAATAAAACATCATAATAACTCCTCTGCCACAATATACTCACTAAACTCGTTTCATATTTAGTATTTGGTTTGGGGGTGTTTTTGGCCTTTTTGTTGTTTTGCATTTTATCCATATGTAACTTATTTCCCATTTCTCTTTGTTGTTTTATCTTTTTTTTTTCTTTTAATCCAGTTGTATGCAATCCTCTAGGAGGGCCACTTGACAAAGATCGTAGGTTTTTTGGCTCTTTCAGCACATTTTAGTCTACATTGTTGTCTTTTCCACACAGCCCAAACTAAGCACATTCCACCCCCGTCTCACTGCTCTGTTATGTTTTTATAATGCGTGATAAAGTAAATTTAACCAGTAAACGCACTAAAATGCATAAACACACACATCCATGCCCACACACACGCGTTTATGATAGTGCTGATATCTTTGCTGCTCACCACAGCTGCCCTCCTCACTGCTGTCTCCACAGCTGCTCGGGCTGTTACACTGGCTGCTGTGAGGCCTGCACTGACCGTTCCCGCACAGGACCTCCCCTGGCCTGCAGGACGCTGTGTGTTTAACAGACATCACACAAACATGCACAAATGCACAAAGTGATTGTCTTTTAAATCCATTAATTAATGGGACAGAGGAAACAAAACCAGCAGTGGACTAAATGTAGACTTACAGCATTTAGCTTCGTCCCGCCCGTCTGAGCAGTCTCTCACTCCATCGCACACCTTCTTCAGGGGAATACAGCGTCCATCTCCACAGCGGAATTGACGAGGGCAGGCTGGAGACGCAGAGGGAGGGAAAATAAAAAACAAAAAAAAACAAAACACAAAACAACTTTAGATACAGAATTACATCGCTTTGCCTTCACGGCTCCAGAGGGGTGGAGAAGTGTAGGTTTGTGAAAACAAGGTCACTGATTCAGCCACAGCAAATTGTGAAAATTGGTGTGGGAGACGTGAATGAGTAACACTTTCACTTCTGTCAAGACTTACTGCTAAAGGGCCCTTGAGCACGACATTGAAGCCTCATGCACTCAGGAGTTTAACTCTTGGTACTTAGGGTTGTTCTTTGTCATATTTACCACTTATAAACAAGGGTTAAAGTAAGAATGAATGAAAGAGCTCCAACAAAATGTGTTGTATTATTGTTCCATATCAGGCAGAGCAGTGTGAAAGTGATATGTTGATAAGAATAATATTTTTTTTTGTCTACAGCTGGGGTAATATAAATCTCTGCTCATATGGCCATGAAGTGATGCTGTGACATCAAGTGAAAGCTCAGTATTTTTACTTACTGCCCTCAGGAGGGAAGGCTCGGTACAGCAGGTGGAAGCCTTTATGAGTGAGAGACTCATCAGAGTGGAAGTGAAGGGACACAGGAGAGGAGTAGACCCGCTTCTTGCTGTTGTCCGGCACCGGGTTACACAGTCTGGCAACAGAGGAGAGGAGATGAACATGGAAACTGAATTTGACTTCTTATTTGAATGGCTATTCCACACAAATACAGATGTCAAAAACATGGAAAGTGTAAATGAACCACGAGACAGAAGAAAAAGATACTTCGGTTTTCATCTGTGTAAACCGAATAGTTTCTATGTATACTGAACTGAATTAACAAACACAATTTTTTTTATTTTGATTGATCCTTCCATAAACTGATCTTCATCCAGGAGAGGATTGCTGAGCACACACATTCTTGAACAGCTCAAGGACCTGTGGGTAAAGTGCCTTGCTCATGGACACCTTGGCTGAGGTCTTTGGGAGAGAAGAGAGCATTTGCTTATTCACGTCTTGCCCTCATTAGTCTTTGTGGCGGCCGCCTCGTCACAAGCCTGCGTCATTACTCACTTGACCCCTCCAATGTCCAGCCAGTCTTTCTCACAGCCATCTGAGGACGGGGAGTCCTGAATTTCCAGAGTTACGATCGTCATGGAGATCAGGTATCCTGGCAATGGCGCCTGATAAAGAAACCAAAGATGGGCAAAGAAAGAGTTCACATGCTGGAATGTGGGGAGGCCAAAGAACAAAAGGACGACCCACTCTCTGCGTCTCTCTCCCTCACTCACTCTCTTTCTCTCTCACTCACACACACACACGTACAAGCGCATGTACATACACACATGCAACTCACCCGCAGAGTCCAGCTGCAGTCCACATTAGGGGGATAGTAGGCTGGGTAGTGAGGTGAGGTTAAAGAACCATTCCAGGAGGAAATCGACCCTCCACAGCCTGCAGGGGGAGATGGTGACACAAACATGTAGACATGTACTGCAATGCAAATGACGTGATTTGTGTGTGTGTGTGTGTGTGTGTGTGTGTGTGTCTCCTGAGAGCAGCCAGACCTTGTTTTGGGATGGCCTGGAAGTAGGCTTTGAAGATGGCTCCGTCCCTCTGTCTGCTGAAGGAGAAGGTGACCAGCATCACGTTCCCAGAAGACGTCAGCTTCATGACGGGAGACGAGCCAGACACAGGCAGCCCACACCACCTGAGGCACAAATAAAACCATCAACTACAGTACTTTGTTTACAGTATATAGATGAAGCCATGATCAAAGGGATGCTGCTTTTGCTGAATTGATGCAGCAGTGATACTCTGAGAAAATCCTACAGTAATTAGGGATGCATCGATTCCAATACCAGGCTAAAATGGAGGATCAGTATCAGGATTTTACAGCTAATATCAAATACCAAAAGCCCTGAGTAACAGGTCGTATATAAAAGCAAGGAGACTTGATTTTCTCCATTATTTACTGTATTTCTCAAATGGTGGGAAAATGAAGGATTTTAATATCAGTTACTTCATCCAGTGACCACAAACTAAGGATTCAAGCCTGCAATGTTGGGTGGAAATAATGGACTGGATCAATACTCAGTAGGCACCCAAACCTAATGTCTGAAAGATTAGGGTGCATATAATAGCTTCTGCATTAGCTATAATGCAAAAGTCACAATGACTCTGAAGCCCACAAAGAACAAATGAACTGAATGAAATTAAATTCCATATGTCTTTACCTGGCGATGATCTTGTTCTGTAAAGGAAGCAGGAAATCGTAGGCTGACAGTTTGTGAGCAGTGCAGCTTCCGGGCGTGGCGCCGTGCAGGGTGAGGATGACCAGCTGCACCACGTGACCCGACGGCACGCGCAGACGCCACTGGTAGTACGGCTTCTTGGGACTCACAAGGCTCAGGGTGCGGTTGTTACCGTATTTGGCATAGAGGTCAAAAGATATAGCTAGACAGAGGAAATGATTTAAGCATTTAATTAAGTTATACTGTATACTTGAATCACATCAAAGAACACATACATTATGGATGAAGTCATGTGCAGATTTTTCTGATCTTATTTGAATTTTAATTTACAGTCACAAATTTGCTTTTTCAAGGCAGACCTGGTCAAGAGAGCAGCATCAATGACCATTAAAGCTGTAAGCAACAACATACAACAATGTATATAAATAAAAATAAATCATGTAATTAAAGGGAAATAAAAAGTCTAAATTCACTATATGAGCACTCGGACAGCAGCAGTCCAATACATCCAAATCAGCAGGATCAGGAGCCAAACTTGAGACAGATCTTGGTTGAACAAAGCACTGACAGCTCCTCACTGAGTCGGCCTCAATCATCCTTCATGATCCTCCTTCACTCCCCGAGAGAGTCCAGCTCTTTCAGGTTTTCACTGTATAGGCAGACGTGTGATCTCCTCACCTTGGAAACCGAGCTGCCACTTCCCACTCTGGATGTTATTTGGGTTCTTGATCTTTTCTGACTTGTCTTCTGAATCAAAGTCATCACGGTCCAAACCTACACACACACACACACACACACACACACACAAACTGAAACATGTCAAGACACTTTGCAAATTTCAAGAACATGCTACAATAATGCAACTGCATATACCATTTATAGTTTACAGACAATAATATTATATATAGTAATAATGTATGTAAACATCTATCAACTGTTCATGAATAATTTCCAAAGAACTGGTTACTACACACTAATTAGTAATCAGTTATGAGGAAATATAAACAAGTTATTAGGATACATTAAGTATTTGCATACTCTTCATTTATGACGTCATTAAAGTGAATTATTACATTAAAATAGTAGTACATGAAAGTAATATTGCTATATAAAGCACCTGTAGTCTATTCATTTATGACTTAATAAGCAATACATACTCTATATTGTTGAATTATTGTACAATGTTAAGCCAATCTACTTGTGTGTGTGTGTGTGCGTGTGTGTGGATGCACGTGACAGACAGAGCCTGTACCCAGCAGCCGGAGCATGTCGTCATCCCTCTCCATGTAGTAGCGCTGCTCGTTGCGGTTGTCCCGCAGCTTGCTGATGCCAGGAAGCCTCCGCTGCAGCCTCTGCGGGCTGGACCGCCGGATCGCCATGGCAACGTCGTCAGGGGCTGAGAATTTACTCCAGTAGAAGACGTTGAGCCCTTCCGCTCCTTCACTGTCACACAAAGGGTTTACAATGTTGCTATTCTAACGTAGACGGCAGGGGGGCAAACAACTCAATATGCTGTTATTGCTTGTGCATGTGAGTCTACTGGTTACTTTATTGTTTTTTTTTGTTGTTTTTTTTTAAATATGGCATACCTGAAGGCAGTAATCCCTGAGCGCAGGTAATAGGAGCTCCACGGGGAAGACTCATAGAGTTGTGAGAACTGAGTTGTGAGAAAGAGAAACAACGAAACACAGAGTGCAGCACACATCGCACAGTGACATCACAGCGCCGCAGGTGAGGTCACTCCTCCAGTGAAAGTGACACACAAGCACACCTGGTTAAATTGGCAGCCTGAGCTCAATAAAAGCCTTGTTCTTATAGGTGTATGAGAGTCGGGATACGCGTGTGTGTGTATGTGTGTGTGCGCGTTAACTCCGCGCAGCACAGAGCTCCATAGTGCCTGTACCTGCCGGCCTTGTAGACGTAGACCCTGGGTGGTATGGGTGCCTGGCCTTGGGTTCACCTGCTCTTTAATGAACAGATGGCAACACAGATACTGCGGGCGGCTAACTGGCCCACATGCCCGATTACAGGCACATTAAGGAAAACAGTGAACTTGATCAGGAACTTCAGTCCATATAAATCAGCTGTGGGTCCACCTCTCACCTTGAACATAAAGACACCTCCTACAGTCCAAACATCCCCGTCCGTTTTCCTTCCCGTGTCCCCAGCATGCCCTACTGCCCTGCCTCTCCCTCTGAACCCAACCTCAAGCTGTGCTCCTCCAGCTCTCTGCGTTGGAGGACACAGAGCGGCTGATTGTGTGAAAGCCACACAGACAATGTTTTTATTGAAGGCCTGCTCTTCCTCTCACTCTTGCTGCCTGGGCCTAGCCGGGCTCACAAATGCCGGGCTTGTCCTCGGCCCTGAAAGGCCCCTGTCCCTCGGGGGTCCCGGGACTCACACACACACTGGGCACCGGCTCCTGTTTCAGCTTTACATTTAACACCACCGGAGAGAGAGGGAGAGGGACGTGGTGGAGAGAAGAAAGAGAGAAAGGGAGGGAGTAAGACAGAGAGGAGAGGTTGAAAGGGAAACACATAAAAATGCAAAGAGATCCAGGGAGAGGAGACGGGAGCGGAGAAAGGGGGCAGCGGCGCTTTGCAAATCAAACGCACAGACAACAGCAGCCTGCTGTAGAAAACAAAACCAAAATTAGACCAGAAAGATCAGTTTAAGCGCGGAGCAGGGAGGTCAAGCAGCTCTCTGAAGGGTCATTCAGAGGAGAGGCAGTGACGGACAGGCTCACTACTCCACTTACATAATGGTTCAAAGCCTGAGCCTGTAGGCGGAACTGCGGGGAGGTGGAGTCAGTCAGGTCTAATGAGAAGTTCAGGTTTGGGAACTCCACGCTGCCGCCGAGGAAGAACACTGAGGAGGGCGGAGCTGGAGGCAGAGATTTGAGACAGGTGTTTGAAGGCAAGCAGGTTGAGATAAACACCTTTCATGATTGATGTTTTGGTGCATACAGAGACACAGACAATCCCCCACTCCCACCCCCCCACCCAGCACTGTACTCACATGTTAAGAAGTGTAGAGTCAGTGCAATGGCTGCAGTGAAGGGAAAGAGGGGCAGGACGCCTAACATCCATCTCCTCCAGGAGCCGCAGACTGGAGCTCGCCCCCCCTCAACCCGCTGGTCTGCCTGGACCGCAGGCGTCGTGGGGGGGCTGAGTGACTGGGTGGGCTCCTTTAAGACCCCCTCTCCCTTCCAGAGACAAGGACATAACTCACATATCATACCTCCTTCTCCCTCTATGCTTCACTTGTTTTTAATTGTTAAACTTTATACCAAAACCACAAGAGAAATAAAGAAAATTTCAAATAGTCGGGCCAGAGGCAATGCATATATTGATATACATTTCAAGGTTGGGCAGACACTTTAAGTAGAGTTGATTTATTGAGAGCAGCGGTGAACATCTCTGAGCTGAAAGGATCTTCTGAAACATTTAAGGGTTTGGCAGGATTCCCTGGAGGAAGACAAAGCGTGGCTGCAGGGGTCTGCTTTCCCACGGCCTGGCGCTGCGGTGTCAGCACTCAATCAAGTGGCTCACTCTGACACGGACATTCATGAGAAACAGACCACATATCCCTAGAGACGCATTTTACATTTAGGATGAACCATAGCTGACAGGCTGAGATCATAAGCCTCCTTCTGATGTGGAAAAATGTATCCAAAAGTTATATAACAAAACCTTTTCGCGATATAGAAAACATTTATTGAAAAAATAGATCAATTCTTGCATGCGGCAATTAAGCAGCGCATTGTTTTGCCGGCGAAAAGACCGACAGCTCAGTCATCTCTCTTACCTGTGCAGCAGAATAGCCTGAATGTCCATGCCCAAACACGCTGTAAACTTCGCAAGTTTTGCTTTTGGGCAGAGTCCTCATGGCACTGTCCCGTTTAGCTCCGGAGAGGCGATATGCAACAATACCTCAGGCATAGAAACGATGGAGAGAGGAAACCCCTGCAATCGCTTCTTTTGAAAAACTGCAGAAATCCGACCTGAGCGGGTCGGATGCGGCGGGCATTCACTGACTCCCGTTTACCTGGGCGGCAGGTGTCACACGGAGCCCCAGAATGCAGTGCGGGACAATGAGACCACTATGAAAGGGTACAATCCACACAACCATCCGTGCGACAGAGATTGTGGGCAAACTTCCTCGCTGTGTATGCGGGGAGGAAGCTCGGACGGACAAAAGACTGTTTGAGGGGAACGTGCGCAAGGTATTACAATAATTGGAACTTGGCTAGCGCGCGCCTTGGATGCTCCACAGGGGCGCAAAGCAAGAGAGCACCTACAATTACCAGTCTGGCACCAAGCTTAGCTATTGTGGCTGTGGACATGACATGAGCTTTACTGGCAGGCTCAGTCATGGGAGACAGAAAGCCGGAATACAGCAGCAATTATTAGATAAGATCAAGGTATTCCAGGATTAAAATCTGTGATGGCACTTTGTGTTTTCCACTTAGTTTTATTGAGGTACATCTCTGAGTCACACTTCAGTAGCGCCTGTAATTTCAGTGAGATCCTGATAACTGAGATGAATGAGTTTGCACAGAACACAGTGGTTACCTAATGATGCTTTTATTATTTTGTGTGATCAACAGAACATTTAAACTAAACACCTGCTGGCAAAGAATGAATGAGAGGTCTGTGTCAGGTGATATGGCTCTGGATCCACGAGGTGAACTTGTTGACCCTGGTGTAGACCCCTGGTAGGTTTGGTCTGCCACAGCCCGCCCCCCAGCTCACGATGCCGATCAGGAACCAGCGGCCCCCGTCTGGTGCCTGACAGGACAGAGGACCCCCCGAGTCCCCCTGAGATCGGACACATACACACACATTCACGCATAAGTCCATAAGAGGAGTAGATGCTGTTGACATGCTTTAGAAAACATCCAGAAAACTATTGAAGAAAGTACTCAGTGACTTTTAATGCTTCTTTCAGCTGTATTAATTAAAAAGCAGGCAATTATGTGAGATTTAATAGGAAAAGAGCTCACCCTACAGGCGTCCTGCTCCCCAGATGGGACGCCGGCACACAGCATGCGTGGCGAGACAGGACCATACCTTTTCTTACACTCACTCTGGCTTAACACAAACACCTCTGCTTTCTGTAGCACCGTGGGCAGCACCTTGTCTGTGTGGGCAAAAGGGCAGGGGCCATGGCATGAATGTGGATTATCAAACAGATTGCAGACATTGACATTTTAGGAATTTAGGTGACACTGTTATTCACATAACCATTGCACCTTGGGGCTGGGATGAAGGTGAGGCTGAGAAGGTCGAAGGGCACCTCTGTTGTCAGAGGGAAACTGGCAAACAACAGGTTCAAAAGGTTCTATGTACAGTAGATGACGAAGCAATTCCAAAAGTACTAGAGAGGCCTGTCAGAGCTTTTTGAAGGTGGTAGAAAGCAGCTAAATAACAGGAGCAGATTCAGGAGCTAAAGCAGGAGACAGGTAGAGACGTTTAGGGCACAGAGGGGTCAAGCCTACCAGGTGTCTGCAACATGGTCTGTTGCCTCGGGTTAATGTGGTCTCTGACAGTATATGAGATAAATATCAGAAAGAGAAGTTAGAAATGCCTCGAAGTCCCATGTTATCTTAGCAGTGTGGTTTTATATGGGAAATGGATTCTCTAGTTAGCCTAATGTGCAACAGTAAGATTAGAGATGACGCTGATAGAGTCTAAAGAGAGGAAGAAACTCAGCTGGAGGAAGCAGAGGAGCAATGGATGCAAAATAATTAGATTCTGATATAATTTAGATATTGACAAAATCATAATGTAAATATGTTGCTGAATTTTACAGTTGTGATATAAATTGTAATGCAGTATACGTACAATATTTTAGACTTCTCAGCCACCAGGAAGCCTTTTACATAAAGCTGATGAAAGCTGATGTGTTGACATGACAACGGGCATATTTTCGATGAGCATTGCAGTGGCAGTTGTGATTAATTCTGACTTTTACATGACAAATTCTGCATTTACATGACAACATCATCAAAATACTTGAGCGAAATTCAGTGGAAGCCATGTTGGATGTACCAAAGGAAATTACCGTCACACACAAGGAAGTGGCATTTCTGAACTTCTGTGGTTCCATGACAATGTTCTTTATTATTTATTCGATTGTGACTGTTTTGTGTCATGATATTCATCTATACTGTGAGATAAACTTCCTCTAGTAGGATGGTAAACCATGTGCAGGTCTGGCCTCACCCTCCTCAGAGCGGTATCCCCAGCCGGTGACCCAGCAGCGGTGGCTCTGGGTGAGGGTCTGGGACAGGGCCGGCAGGCACACGGGCTGCACCAGGGGCCTGAGAGAAGCAGGCCAGGCCCTCTTCAGCTGTAGCAGGGCAACGTCATAGTCAAACGTGCGTGCGTTGTAATACTCATGCATCACAATCCGCTGGATCTCCGCCACGTGCTTGGTACTGCCCTGGGTCAACATGCCGAGGTGAGCAGTCCAGTGGCGCGTGTCTGACAGCCTGGCAGGCCAGAGGACAAGATAAGGGTCAAGAACAGTAAAGAACATATTGCAGAGCTAATGTAAATCCAATAAACTTCAGGACTGAAAAGCTGCAATGTATTTGACATGTTCACAGTATCAAACATTTCCGAGTTCATTTAAATATGCAAATTAAGTATGATGAGCTGCAGGCTTTGACCCAACTGATATGAATGTAATAATTTGGAAAAATTTAATAAAAATGCTCCTTTAAATGGGCAGAAATTCAATGCAATAATATAATTGATCAAAATGTAATTGGTTGAAAAAAAAGTTACTATAATAAATTGCATCACATTATTTGGTGATTATTACCTAATATGGGTGTAACATATCTTTGATGATGTCATAATAATTTTGATTAACAATGCAATAACTTCAGCTAATGTGTTCTTTTCATAGAAGTAATTACATTCTTAGTCACTATCCTTATGCCATTATGGCAATAATATTATTACATCATCAGTTTAAAATATATTGCATCCCTTATGAAGTAATAATCACCAGCAAATGTAATAATGTGATGTTATTTGATTATTAAGTTTCATGGCATTGTCAAACCATTTAGAGGGATATTATATTACATTTTTACAAGTTACCACATTATTTGGCAGATATTACACCATCAATTATGACAGGCCTTTTCAGTGTATTTATTCTGTCATCTGCACATAGTCATTACAGTGAGTTCATAACATCAGATGCAGTTTATCAGCAGCGAATGTCACCCACCTGTCCTTGCTGAAGCAGTGGGCGGCTGAGATGAGCCAATCAGAGGAGAGGACAGAGGCTCCGCAGTACAGGCTTCCAGAGAAGTGGAGGCTGACCTGCCATGGCCACTCCCCCTCCACAGAGTTAACTCCGCCCACAATGCGCTCAGAGTCTGTAGATGAACCCACTTTCTTCACTGGGGATGGATGGCCACAGGCTGAAGAGAACACAACATTAGATTTTGTTATATTGGTTATATTGTAATGGATGTGGTCATACTGTAAACGAGCACAGAGTGGTTAAGTGTGCATTTAGTGTGTGTGCAGGAAAGTGTTTTTTTGTTTGTTAGACAGGGTGTTCTATGTATACTATGTATGCATGTGTGTATATGGAGGCACACACTGGCCTTGTGTGTACATACATGTATGCACATTACATCTCTGTGTAATCAGGTTGAAATTGAAAACTTCTTTCATTTTGTCCCTTTTAGAAAATCTGGCTTGCAATGAGGCATACAGAACAATACATATTATACTGACAGTTTATATAAATATAGGCCAATAATCCCTTTGTATGTGCATATTTAAATGTGTGTGTGTGTGTGTGTGTGTGTGTGCGCGCGCATGTCTACTCTGACCGCCAATGCTGAGTCATGACCATGACAGATAAGTCTGCTGCCACCTTATTAAAAGTAAAAGCTTTGAGGTTTGTGTATGTGTGTATGTGCACATACAGGCTTGTGTGTATGCACGGTATTAGTGTGTGATCAAAGCTGGGACTGTTCCCATCACCTTGAGACCCCATCATGATAAAATAACAGCAAACAGAGAAAGCTATTACAGCAGGGTCAGTCCAGTGCTGCAGGTCAGCAGGTTTGGAGCACACAGCCCAGTGGATTATGAAATAACAGCAACTTTCTCATGAAAGCACACAAAGGATCTGGCACTGAAAGAGGATAAGAAGTGTAGTGGCTGTAAGGACAAGCAGTGTACTCCCAACCTACCAGATGTTACTTCAACTGCAGATATGGGACATCTGAACCACAATCAAAGGCTGGGGTTGGATTGATAAATCATTGAACTGACATTAATGTGGGCTTAATGAGTATTTATAATGTTTGTATGCATCAAAAAAAGTTTTCATGTACGCTTACTGGTACACAATGAAGTCACCACTGGCACAATATGCCATTTTCCAGGAAGTAAAATTAATGGCTTAGTCGATGGACTGCATTTATATAGCACTTTTACCCAAAGCACTTTACAATGTGCACTTCACATTCACCTGTTCACACACTGATGGCGGAGGCTGCCATGCAAGGCACCAACCAGCTCATCAGGAGCAATTAGGGGTTCAGTGTCTTGCTCAAGGACACTTTGATGTGGAGGAGCCGGGGATCGAACCAGGAACCTTCCACTTCCTAGGCAACCTCCTGAGCCATGCTGCCCCATATTAATTACGTCCATCCTCTCTTCTGTTTCAGTAATGACCGTCTTTACGCGCGTCATCGACCTCCAAGAGAAGGTCAGGTTGTTTCTTCTCTCCGCAACTGTAAATCAAAACTGGTCGCCCAACGTGGGGCTCGAACCCACGACCCTGAGATTAAGAGTCTCATGCTCTACCGACTGAGCTAGCCGGGCGGTAATGATCAGTACAATAACAATTAATGGAATATTACAAACTACAAATGTAATTTTTTTTACATTTAGGTATATGCTATGATATGGTGAATTAACAATGAGACAAGGACTTGAGACTTTTCAGGTGTGTGCATGGAGCATCAAGACTAAGCGCTCACCACATTCGTCCTCATCACTGTGGTCCTGACAGTCAGGAACGCCGTCACACTTTGCATTCTTCTTCAGGATGCAGGAGCCGCTGCTGCACTGGTACCTGAGTGCAGAGCAGGTGGTCTCTGGCAAAAATGGAGGACATATTGTAATTACTAGTGCTTACAGGGGACAAGGGCACACATACAGACAGACACACACTTATATAGGAAATGAACATCATACCCTGGGTACAGTTGATTTCATCTCTCCCATTGCTGCAGTCTCTTTCTCCATTGCAAACATAAAAAGGGTGTAGAGGACTGTTGCCACCGCAGTTCTTTATGGGCCTTGCTATAAAGGTAATAAGCATGGAAAAATCTCTTCAATGCATGATCGATTACTTCATCAAATATAATAAAAACACATCATCACTAAAACAATGGAGGTTTTACTACAATATAATGCTTTACTGGTGCCTGATACATGTAACCAGTCACTGTTATCTTGTGCTTCAGCATTAGTGTAGAACAACATACAGCAGAAGATCTCATCGCTCTCATCATGGCAGTCGTCCAGGCCGTCACAGCGCCGGCTCTTCTCCACACACAGTCCTGTGGAGCACAGGAAGTGGCTCTCTGGACAGGCTGGTGGACACATGGACAGGGAGAGGGGGGAGGACAGGAATGACACGGGGAAGGAGCAGGACGGGTCAGACAGCACATGAAGTGAGGGTGGGTCAATATGTAAAGAGATCACAGTGGAAAGACAGAATGGTAGAAATTGGAGATCT
>OMLF01038504.1:0-11297 GCA_900302615.1 Holocentrus rufus | reverse complement strand
GGGAGGACATGAAGTGAGGGTGGGTCAATATGTAAAGAGACAATTTCACAATTTCAAATAAACTAATAAACTCCACATCAAAACAGGCAGAAATTCATATTAATTGATGGTATGACAGCCACGCTCTGGCCCTGCGGTGCTTACGTTGACTGATATTGTAGCAGCTGTAGGAGGCCTGGAAAGGCTGCTCAGAGTTATGTGAGCTGCAGCGAAACTCCACCTCGGGGTTGTGGTCAGCGATCCGAAACACCGTGGTGTGACCGATGTAGCTGCCACAGAAACTGTGCAAGGAAACCAACCATCAACAAATCATCAGCTACTTAAAGAGACTGTCAGAGGATGGAACTAGCACACCCAAATGAATACAATATTGGAGACATTTCATGCCTAAATTAGATACTGATAAAAATAAACATGTTGAACTGACTGCTGCCATGACAGTAAAGCACATTATATGCCACTGAATAAGTTGAGTTGCAAAATAACTGTCTTTGAGGATAAAATGGTTAAATAAAAAATAAAAGTTTTTTACATATTGACTGATGAATTTCACGTCTTTCCATAACAGACATGTAGCATTCTATAATAGTCTCTCCATATGCTTAAATATGCAAGTAGATACACATACATACATGATTTCATTGATCCTCCACCAACCATGTTTACAGGCCTTCATATCCTTTTGTTTCAGCACATAGTTCTTGAACATAAGTGCGACTCCCAAAGCACTGTTGGGGGTCTATAGGAAAATAACAGAGACCAAAGTGAATAAAAATGGTTGTAAATCCTCTTGCAGTTTCACATATATGTATGCAGTGATATAAGTAGTGCATGCATGTGTTTGCTCACTACCTGAAACCTCCAGGTGCAGGAGCACTCGGGGGGGAGCAGACTGGGGCTGTAGGGGCTGTAGATGTGCTCGGTGAAGCCAGGCTGCGTCCAGGTCTCAATGTGAGACACACAAGCTGTGTGCAAAAGAGACAACAACGAGTGTGAGAGACAGATGCCCAGGCAATGTGCACATAGGCTTATTTTGCATGTTCACCAGCTTTGTTGCTTATAGAAAATAAAAACAAGTAAAAATGTCTCACTTTCCTCAGCGATGGCCTCAAAGTGGCCTCTGAAGCTTTTGTTGCCATTAGTCATTCTGAAGGACAGCAGCATGACATTGGAGGTAGACACCAGGGAAAAGGTGCTGGACATGGACACTGGCTTACACACCCTGCAGCACAGAGCTACACTTTAATATGTGCATGGTTTATTTTATGAGAAGACAAGATAAGCTCAGTGATATATAACAAGCAGTAACATGACAGTTTCTGGAGGCAGTGGCGCATTTGAAACAAATTAGGGAAGAAATTATCTGCCTGACGGAAACTATGTGATTGAAGCTGTGTGAGACTGATTACCAGCTTTAGGAAAACTAAAGGATATTCTCCCCAAACAAGAGCTCACCTATGGCACAGACTCACCTGAGGAGAGTGCGCCCTCTCATGGGCAGCAGTGCATCGTACACAGTCAGCCCATCGCTCACGCAGTCGCTGGGCTCAATGAGGAACGAGGAGATGGTCAGGCGGATCAGGGAGCCGGGGACGGAGGTGAGCTTTACATAGCAGCTCACTCCGCCCCACGATGAGAAGACATTCAAACTGACCCTCGCCCCGGGAGCGTTGGCATACAGCTTATCGACACACTCTGAGCCTGGATGAAAAGGGTTTATTGACACTTTTATGTACATTTATGCACCTAGATGCTCTCTCATATTGTAACAAAATAGTCAAATTTGTGGTTGGGATGGATAGGAATGATTCAGAATTGCCTCATTCTAAAACTACACATCACTTTTAGAAATGAGAAGAAATATACCAGCATGGTTACACTATACAGTGGTCACATATTACGTAACTCTCATCACACCTTACTCAAGTGTTTCAACTTACCCGCTGCTGTTGATGTGTAATCTGAGCGCTGTGCAGCTGGGAAGGACAAAGCAGTCAACCTCTCTGTGAGTACACACTGATAAAACACACTTATGATGCGCACAGAGGAACACAGACTCACCATTGATGAGGATGGAGTCTATATCGACTGGAAGGCCCAGTAAGAAGCCGACAGAGGACCTGTTTTTCATGCTGGTGAGGACGGAGTCTCTGAAGACGGCCTCGACACACTCCTCACACACTGCTGAGCTCTTGAGGTGAGGGACCACAAACACCATCCAGAAGTGCACCAGCACACCGCCCTTATTGTTGTTGCTGGGTGCAGACAGACCACAGCTGAGTTACACAGCAGTTGACTGACAGACTGGTTTATGACTCTGTTACATGATGGTGACAGACAGGACACGATACCTGAGGTCTGAAATGACAGATTGCTTGTACAATCTGGCCACTGAGGACATTTTGTACACACTGCTCACCTACGGCAGACAGGAAGTCAACATTATAAACAGCAGGATCAAGGATAGAGTAATACTCTCTTCAGTCTAATGAATGTTATTGTCCATAGTGTGAACATACTACATGTTCTATTTTGTTAGCCATGGAGACAAACTCATGGGACTCTGCCTGGCGGTACTCAGGGATAAACTCCACATTGGCAACACGGAACATCCCGGCAAAATACACCCCGCTGTTGTTTTCCCTGCGAACTGAGAGAAATCAGCTGATAAATGTACATATTACATAGGAATAAAAAAAATGAGGGATAATTTCATTAGAATTTAATTCACTAGAAAACGTCATGATACAAAAAATGCATGAGATTATTTTAGCATTTGAATCTATTAGTAATTTACAACAGCCTGAACATGAAAAACACTGAAGACCCTTGTGCAAATGTAATGTACACATACATAATAAACCAACTACCGATCAGGTCAATACTAGTGATATTATGGACTGATCTGTGAAATGAGATATAACACTGCAGATATTGTGCATGTGCATTGTGCATATATATCGCAATTTGAGAGATATATATAGTAAATTAAAAAAATGAGTGAAAAATAAAGCCATTGAAGTACAAAAACCTGGTAGGATTACGCTCATCAAAAGCACCAACACTAGTATTTTTTATTTGTTATTGGGGTGTAGTTCAGGTGAAATAAGTCTAAGAATGCTTGTGTGTGTATCTGTGTCATATTCACTTACATATGAAAACCCATAACAGTGACCACATGATAACTGCGATCACAAAGACCACCGCTGTGATGATGATGATGGCTAAGTACTGGAGGTGCCACTCTTTCTCGGCGCTCTTGGCCTTCTTCCGCCTGTGCCTGTTGTACCTCCTGCACAGCTTTTGCAGAGTGTGGTCCACCGTGGCCACCTCCACAGACACATCTGCAACCTACAGGGGCGACACAGTCCGACTCCGACGTAAAACACCAGCGCAGTATAACCCCGGCGATCAATTTCTTTTTGACCTTTGAAGTGGTCTGTTCAATCTGTGCGGATTCTATAAGGAATGTGGTTAATGATGCTTAAGTGAAATGGAAAGAAGTGTCTCTCTATAGCTCCCCAACCAAGCATATCAAATCCCTGGGGATTGAGCGCTGGGACAAAGGGAGTTGCTGTGAGAAAAGGTGGGGCTCTTAGGGGCACCCAGCATGTGCATCGCCTTGTTTCAGGACTGTATGTGGGTTGAATACCTGACTGGAGTCATCAAGGGGCCACAACCTGTATAATGAGGAGACCTGAGATGCTGCTCTGTCCCTCATCCGTCAGCTACAGTAGTGTACATTACAGCAGGCTATGCTAATCAAGCAGCCCCATATAATTCCAAGAGCACAAAAACTTGGGATATGATATCAAGATGCAAAGGTTTTTAAAGGGATAGTTCACCCATTTTGAAAAGCTTTATATTATTTCACCTCCCCCACCTGGCTGTTGTGTACATTAACATGCACTGGGTAGGAAGAAATTGTTCATGGGCTGCAGAAAAATTGTGCCTGGAGTAAAAGAAACGCATCACATATGACAGCTGGTCTGCCGGTGGATTATGTATAATCTGACTTCTGGTAATGTTGCTCTATCTCTGGTGACTACTGTAACTCAGATCAACATCAGATGCAGCAGTCACACTCATTGAGTTACCCACTGCCCATACATTATTCATTCAGTGTCATCCCATACTGTGCAAGTTGTACCTAATCCTCCATAGCAGGTTATAGATTCACACTGAAAACAAAGAAATTACTCTATTTAAAATAACAGGTTCTGTGAAGACTTAATTACAATTATACAAATTTCCATTGGTAAAAAAATTTAATTCAGACAGTTTATCATTTAGTTTCAGTCACCCTTGTGGTAGTAATATTATAATAGGTTATGGGTATATTCCACTTACACTGGCAGCGTCCAGTTGAGATGCATCTTCATCTCCACTCGCCTGCTCGTTCTCCTCGCGCTCCGTGCCCATGACACAGTCATCCCCTCAACTCTGTATCATCTGATTCCTCCTTCCAGGTGCTTAAGAGCCATTGTCGTTCTCTCAGATCAAACGCTGGCGTATGAAAGCAGCAGCGGACACAGAGACGGAGGCAGCGGCGTACGGCCGTGCAGGGACGCTGTGCCTGAGACGCATCACATCCCAGCTAACAGGTGTGTGAAACCGGATCCTTTCGGCACAGGCGAGCTGCTGGGGACCTCGCTGATGGCAGTGTACCTGCTTCAGCCCTGTGGCTAAGGTTTCATTCATTAACTCGTATCTCTCCCATTGATCAAATTTAAATGAACTAATATTCAACATGGAACAAGAGAAGCCTATCTGCCCGGCAACCAAAAGAATGAATCGACTGTTTCACACAACAAATTCAACAAATACTTCAACCAAATACTTTCAAATGACACCATTCTCACTTGGTACTTTTGTACAAGAGTTTTATTTACAGTGTTAACGGGGTGGATGAGTGTGTCAGGTGGTTTGTCCTCTGCCTGTTTTCTGCTCAGAGCTGACAGACTAGCAGTATAATTAAAAAAAAAAGGGTCCAGCCTTTGTGAAATCAACTAAAACCATGTAAGTACTTCAACTTAAAAGCAGAATATACATCGTTGTCATAATTAACATAAAAAAAATCTTTCAGCTGGAATTTATAAGACATGAGGGAAGGGGGAGAGGTCTCTTGAACTATAGTAAGCAGCATCTTTAACACCAACAAAATGGAGGGAGTCAGTATTTTAACACTTCTGGGATGCCTCTCCCAAATTGTAGGCACTGAACTTCAATATGCAACAAAAATAGATACATTAAGTGACATACACGAGGCACAAAAAAAAAAACACAAAACAGACAGTACATTCACAGGTAGATTCTGGGAAGGGGGGAAAATTTAATAATAAAGTGTTTTGAGTCTTCAGGACGGTTTGCTTGCGATCGAAACACTGGCAGAGAGAGAAAGCCTCATTTCCTGAAAAAGGCGCTGCGGGTGATGGTGTACCACAAGTGGGACGGCTTTCGCTTGGGGGGCTCGGCCAATGAGAAGACCTGCTGCTGAGGCACACTGGTTGGAACGGTAACGTGGCGCTGGTGAAGTGGGTGAAGGCTTTGGTGCAGGTTTTGGGGGTGTGGTGGGACAGAACCAGAGTAACCAATGGCTAAAAGGAAAAGAGGCGAAACAAATTAAAATTATGCTTATCTTTGAAAAATGAGACTCTCTTAATTGCACAAAGAAGATTAGATCTTTACTTTTTATCTTCCCTTGTTTGGCTTTCCTGGCGTTGAAAATGGCCTGCTTTCTTTGCTCTTCACTGATCTCCATGCCTGCCATGAGAAGAGACACAAACATACTTTTAGTTCAAAATAGTCCCCAGTAGTCTTCTTTCAATAACAAACCCTCCACCTGCTTTGTTTGATTTCATTTGCGGTCAATAACTTTATATAAAGGTGCTGTTATCATTTTAAATTAGGAGTGTAAGAAAACCAGACAGTGTTACACACCCATCTCCTGATCCTCCTGGACCCTGCGTCTCTCCCTGGCAAAGGCCTGTAACCACCTCTGCTTGTCCTGGGCCTTCCTGCAGCAGAGCACACACACATTCTCCAGGGTGGAGGCACAGCGCAGGCGCAGAGCATTCCTCAGGGTCAGGCCCAGGTCCGGGTCCCGCCCGTCAGGCAGCTCCACCACCTCGGTCTGGTCCATATCCAGCCGTCCCCGGTAGTGGAGCAGGTCTCTGCGCAGGACGTCTTTTTTGCAGAAGACCAGCTGGTGGTCAAACAGGAAGAAGCTGCGCTGCTGCGTCTTGCCCTGCCGGATGATCCGAGTCAGCTCGCCGGAGTGGATCAGCTCCGAGCTGCGTTCCAGCACGTCAGCTCCCTGTAGCAACATAACGACACACATGTGCACGGTCACATATTTGTACGATTTAATTTTCAAGCTGGGAAAAGATACCAGACTGCTTATAATGCAAAGTAATCAATTTTAATCATATATCAAGGGTTCCTGATCACCTGCCAGTGCAGGATGGCGACCTGCCAGTGAGCGATGGTGTCGATACTCTCCAGCCTTCTCTTCCTCTCATTAATCAGGCTGGCCACATTCTTCATAGCCTCGTACGCATTGCTCACTCCGCTGTAGTCACTGCAATAAGAGACAAACAAAATGACTGTGAGCAGGGAGGGAGCCGCTCAGTGTGCACATGAGCCAGAGAAAGTAAATAGTGAAACAAAGGCGGTGAAAACATACAGGTCACACACGCTGTACTCTGGATCGGGATTTTGGAGTACCTGTGGTCCTTGGGGGTGTACTTGAGCAGTTCTCCCAGCTGCAGGGGGTATTTACAGATCTTCTGGACGGGGGTGAGCAGGAAACCAGCGATGGAGATGTCAATCATCTGCTGGAGGAGGCGGCAGGCCTCAAAGAAGTGCTTATATCGGCCCTGCTTCATCAGGCGCTGCAGCTCGGCGCAGGCAGCTGGATGTGTGTTACAGTACTCAGAGTAGATAGAGAAGCCCTCACCCTTAGGAAAAAATGAGAGAGAGAGAGAGAGAGAGAGAGAGAGACGTTATGTGGAAATAAAGGGCTATTAATTGAGTGATACTGTCAGTTGGGAGAGTGAGACTGTGAGTAAGACTGCTTGAGGCACTTTGTCTGGGCCCGTTACCTGCAAGAGAAAGCAAGAGCCTATTTCGCTGAGGTGTGGCTGGTCTTTGTTGTACTTCTTCTCCAGGTCTCGGAGAAACTGCCTCTGGAACCTGTAGATTTCTTCTATGTTGCTGAAGATGGTCCTCAGCTGCGACTCGGTGAACATGGTCGGGTGTTTACGGCACTGGCGGATGTAACCCTGGGAGATAACACAAAACCAGTGTGTTAGTGGTGACGTGAATCATGGGAACAGTTCAAAAGCTGGCCAACAGGAGGAGCCTGAGGGTAGAGATGAATATTTTAGACTAAGATGACCTCAGGAATGCCAATCTAAAATGTTTGATGTAATCTCTGAAAAAATACAAACATTATAACTTGAAATTTTTGAAAAGATTTAAAAAGTGAGTGAGTGAGTAGGTATGTCAATCATATACACTGAACACAGCAGAGAGATGAGACAAGCAGTCCCTGCAGTACCTCACAGATGTCTTTGAGGTGCTTGATGTAGATGCGCTCAGTATTCATGATCTCTTGCACCACGTTGGTTCTCATCTGCTCCCTGTGATGGATGCTGTGTGTGTCCCTGGGGGCTGGATCTTCCTGGTCCACTACACTCTCCACACTCTCCCCACCTGAGTCCTCCTGGTTCACACGCACCTGTAACACACACACACACAGTGGCAACCACAAATCCACAATGGCAGCTCCTGCATTCAAACAGGCATGAGCACACCCTAGTCTGTTTGCTAAATGCTAACTGCTAGTCAGGTTTGGTTTTCCAAAACAATTTGTGTCCAAGTTTCATCTCAAAAACCAAGACGGAAACTATTATAAACAGGTGGCATTTGACAATTTTACTGTTGAAATTAAAGTAAACTGTACAATAAACTTCATGGCTATAGACGACATAGTAACAAAAGGGAGGGAAGTAGTCACTTAAACTATGAAAGCCCCAGATCTAGTCCTCATCACTATAATAATAACACAATGTGTAAGTTTAACCAACTCCTGTTCATCAACATTGCTGCAGCCACAAGCAATTACACAGCAGACGCCCATCTGCCAATCAAATCACATCACTATGGCAACCACTGCCTGCCTAATTAGGACTCAACTGTCAATCAGCACTGGTCACCACAGTAACCAGCTAAACCTCCAAAGTCCAAACTGCTCCACACACAGCATTAAGCCGACAAGCGGGCCTTGTCTGGAACAAAGCCAGTTTGCGGGGCCTTTGCTGTGGTGTTGAAGAGCAAACACGCATTAGACACACGGGTCAGGTTGTCCACTTACCCTCACAAAGCTGGAGGGGAACCAGGCCTCCTTGTCGGCCCCCCTGCCCCACCACCAGTCCTTGTGAGAGGCCTCCAGGACCCGGATCACGTCCCCAGCCTTGAAGGCCAGCTCTTGCTCCTCCATAGTCACATGGTCCCAGAGTGCCTCAGCGTACACTGTGTGACCACAGCTTATCCACTGATCAAGACACACACACACACACACACACAAACAGATGAGATAAAGATACAATTACATGCAGGGAAAGTCTGTGTCTAACATGCAAGATTATGTCTGGACTTGTCGGACACTGTTGAGCTACAGCCAAAGCTACGTGGAGCCGCTGCCAAAGATCTTTACGACACACACAAAAACAAATTCCCATGGCTGTTCGCATGAAAAAACTCCTGCATGATTACAGAGGGACAAATGTTGGGCAAATTTTTCATGGATAAGATTTTGGAAAGTAGTGCAGCGTGACAGTTAACACCTCGCCTGTGCAGACCTACCTCGTTCAGCAGAGACAGCTCCACCCCTGGCTGCAGGTAGGGCGTGACATCAGTGAGCTCATCAAAGCTGCCCTCCTCCTCACTCACGCTGTCATCAAGTGTAGCCGAGCACTCAGACACCCCATCTGCAACACATGAACACAGATAAGAGTGTCTATGAAGCTAAAAAAAAACTCTTAAAATTGAAATAAAGTCCACCAAAACATCAAGCAAGAAGCAGAACTGGCATTTACACACAAACCTGTTTCCATACCAGCGTTTTCCTCCAACACACACATCAACATTCCCAGTCTGACTATCTGACCAACTCAAATCTACTGTTTGTCTCTCCTGCACACAAACAACCCCGGGTTCTCACCGCTGAGCACTCTGTGGAGCCTGCGCCGTCCGACGCGGTCCAGTCCGATGGGGGTGCTCTGGGAGAGGGCGGAGGGGCGGAACCTGGCAGACACGCCTTTGTAGGGGGGCACCTGGTGGGAAGGGATTGGCGGCCGCGACAGGGGCTGCAGGGGGGGAGAGACAAGATAAATATCCTGGGATTTAGGAAAAGCTCATTTCTTTGGCATTCACCACCTGCTTGATGACTCACTGTCACATAAAAAAAACACTCATTCAGCCAAGGCCTACATCATCTTGGAATATGTCAGCCAAAGTCAAAATGTTCGTCAATGATTTCGGACTCTGTTTTCTTTTTGTGCTGCATAAATTAACAGTGTGTGGGGTGTAATCCACCAGAGGCATATGTCCTCTTTTTGTTTAACAACATAAGAGACATATTACTGAACATAATAAAATGCAGGGAGATGTACAGGAGGGGTGCAGAAATAACCAGTTTCCAGGTTTTTCAACATGCAACCAGGATTTTTTTTTTTTGGATTCTGCCTTCTGGCAAGCTTAGTTAAATACCTGACTGTTTGAAAATAAATATTTAACACTGGGCGGTTTACATGTATTGAAAGTCCTATAAACCCCGAGCAATACTCCGCTAATCCATTTGCATGTCAAACTGTACCTCCTGTGGATTTATACTCTTACTGTAAAAGAGCAGAACTGTCATACATCCCGAGCTCAGAATTAAATCACCAAAATGAGTGTTTCCCAGGTTAGAATCGGGTCTTACAGAGGGAAGGCGGTCTTCCTTCTCCTCAGCATCAGCAGAGAACAGGTGGGACAAATCTCCTATCATAGAGATAGGCCTCTGCTTCCTGCTCAGAATGTTTCCATTGATGCTCTCAGGGCTGTCTCCGATCTCACATCTGCTTTTACTGCTGTAGTCTTTACTTGATGTTTTATTTGCAGTCCTATCCTCAGGATGCAGTTCTGCCTCCTCCTCTGGGATGGAGTATTTCCTGGAAACGAGCTGCCCGTAGTCAGAGATCGGCCGAGGCCTTGCCCGCCCCGCCCTTCGCCTGGAGTTGACAGAAGAGGTTTCGGTGGAGACTGTGGCCGTGTCTGTGGGTGATGTGGGTGACTCTGGAAGGCATGTTGGTGAGAGAGGAGGGGTGCTGCTGGCTGTTGGAGAGACTTCCTTGGCTTGGAGAAGTTCCTCTCGCTCCTGTTGGTCTGATGTAGCCTAGGGGTCAAAGGGAAAGGTTTAAGTTCACAAATCAGTGAGGGCAATAATATTGATTCTCCCTGTTCAATGACCTGCAATGTCCCAGGTATGCAGACAAGCTATAGAACAGATTGTCTGCTGGAAAGAACGTCTGTTAATCAGAAACAGAGCAAAATCTTCACTTGACACATCATAAAAGAACCATGTGAGTACAATTGTCTCAGCTGGAGCAGATCTGAAGGCAAAACTACGGCAGTAAGTGCAAAGTGACTGGAAGAACTTCGCCGGGATTTTCATCAGAAACCTGGTGTGATTATCATGTGAAAGCATTCAAGTTCCCACAGTGACTTGAGTGACACATATTGAAAACAATCAACCCCCAGGCTTATCAAGTTCAAACAAGAACAGCAGCAGAAAAAGCACAAATACTCCTCAATTAAATGTTATCATGCTGTATGCAAGAGCTGTATGCTCAACAGTCAAATATTGGCTCATGGTTACTCATGTGCTGTTCAAAGTTGTTTAGTCAGCCAGTGATATCAAACCTCACCTCCTGGGTTTCTGGGTCTGAGTCCGGTCTCCTGCATATACACTGGAAAGGAACACAGTGGACTAGCACCATTGTGAAATAGCAAAAATCCTCATGCAGGCCTATGTTCCCCAGGCCGAAACCATAGATTTGCTTGAGTCCAATAAATCCCTCCTGCTTCTTGATTTTTTTATGTCAAGCAATCTGCTTCCTTCTGTCCATCTTCTTTGGCAGAATTAAATTGCTGCTGGTCCTTGATCATAAAATTATTTCACTCTAACTGTGTGTTTATGGTCCTGTCTACCTGCCGGTGTTGCTAGCTGTCCCGGGCCCAGGGTACATGGT
>OMLF01038502.1:9198-20942 GCA_900302615.1 Holocentrus rufus | reverse complement strand
CTCATGCACCCATGGACACTGAGACACAGACAGATCCAAACATAACAGAAACACAACACTCTCTCTCTCTCTCTCTCGTCCCAACATCTCTGGCACTTTGGCTTTGTAAACTAAATTTAACCCGCCCACACGGCCGACGCTGCTTCGAGAAATCGGACTAAAAAACTCAAACGTCCGAGCGCGGAGCGATCCCACGCCCTCTGCCGCTTCCCATAAGTCACCCACATCTTTTCACAGAAAGCCCTGGCACCCATGGGAGACATCGACATGGGCTCGGACGGTTTTTTACGCCTCGGTCCTGAAAACACACTCTGCCAAATCTTAGTGACTAAAATGGCACTGCCCTATTTCTGCTCTGACACTCACTCAAACACACACACACACACAGATATGGAGGTGGAGATGATATCCTGTTAACCACACACACACACTCGCAGCCAAAGGCCCCATAGGGAGCAGTGATCTCACGAGGGTTCAAGGTGCATGTGTGTGTGTGTGAGTGTGTGTGTGTCTGGTCTCTTACCTCGTGGCGTGCTTGGCTGCTCTGCCCTGCCTGCTCTCTCTCTGGTCCTCTTCGGCTACCTGACCTGGTTCCGCTCGTCCCGATTGGCTCGGAGGCGCGAAGGCTCCTCCCCCGGCGGAACCCGAGCCGGCGTCAGAGAGTTAGAGCGAGGAGGGTTCGTTTAGATAATGTGTGTGTGTGTGTGTGTGTGTGTATTTATGCATACTGTATGTCTTTGTATGTACCTGAACTTGCATGCAAATGACTGCGCATTCACCTCTCTTTTCCTTTATTGGAGTGTGTGTGTGTGTGTGTTTGAGTGTGTGTAAGCTCATGCATTCCACCTACCTCCTGTGCAGGACTTCACACAACTTTTTTAAGTGAAGCTCTCCACCTTCATGGCATCAAAACACTCCGATCGCCCGTTTGATGTGACCTGCCTACCGACCGACCTGCTCCGCCGTGTCCTCAGCTAGTAAAATGAAAGGACTCTGTGGCTATAGGCCCGATACATATTACGTTATGCAAATACATCCCCCATACACACTGCCCTCACCTGTCGCCAGGGACAGCCCTGTCATTGTATTTATCAGTGTTGTTAATGTGGCTGAATGTCAGGGTGTTCTGAGGTGCTCTCAGGCTGTCATGTCCAGTTCAAGTTCTATTAAAAAAAAAAAAAATACTGGGCAAAATCTCTTGAAAGATGCTGTGTGGAGGAGTTGTAATAATCTGAAACTGAGTAACTGGTAATTCAGTGACAGTCAGTGCAAAAAAATCTCCTTTTGAACAAGTTATTTGGTTTTATATTTAGTCTTAAAATCTTGTTTTTGTTCAAAAATGGTTTTAAAAAACTGCTTTCCCTTATTCTGACTTGTTTCAACGTACTTGTTCCTAGAAAAAATCCTGAAACAAGTGAAACTGGATTGGGATTATCTCATCCTAGAAGTTTTTTTTCCCCTTGTTTAAAAAAAAAAAGATTTTAAGAATAAGAATATGGGACAAAATGACTTGTTAAGATGAAGGTTTTTGCAGTGAGTTGATGCATCTTTTCATTTAACAGCTCGCTGAGCATCAATAAAGATGTGAACAGCTCCGTCCATTCAGACACTATATTTTGTATGTATGCATGAGTAAGTGTGAGTGTGTGTGAGTGTGCAGTTTGAGTTTTACACTCCTGGAGCAAGGACATTTTTGCAAAGTGACGACGGTCCTCACTTCTTCAAGGGGCTGTTTTAGTTGGAATTAGGAGTAGGTGGGGCAAAGGAGTAAAGTTAGGAGTTAGTTCAGGGATTATTGCTCGAGTTACAGTTGGGATTAGGTTTCAGTTGAGGTAAAGTGGTGATGAGGGTTAAAGTTGAGTTTAGGGGTTAGAGAATGAATGTAGTCAATTGGAGGTCCTCATAAGGACAAAAGTGTGTGTGTGTGTGTGTGTGTGTGTGTGTGTGTGTGTGTGTGTTTCCTCCTTCTGAAATGTAATTATTTTTTATCAGAGATCAGATAATGGTTTTTGTCTGACAGTTCGTCCCACTCGTCCCGACACCAGCTGTTGATTTGGAAGGAAATGGGAAGCTCCCGGCCCCGAGGCAGCGCTCTGCAGTCTCCTTCCAATATTTGGCTGTTCCAACAATCCAACATTTTGGCTGTTGCTTTAATCCACAGTGATGTACAGTGAGATCACGTTTTAGATGTCTTCCACCAAAAAATAAAATAAATATAAATAAAAGAAGAAAAACATTGCTCTACGAATGTGGCTGCAAAAAAAATGACACTAGTGGATACCATATGGCAATTTGGATGTGAAACACATGGATTCAGTTATAGCATTAATGTTACAGCCTGATGGTTCCCACAGTATAGCCAATCAGATCACACAGACGAGACTTCACGCACAAGCACTTGCATATGTTCTCTTCCTTCCATTTATGGCTTTATGAGTCAGACTGGAAAGGTGTTTCCTTGTTGCGTCTGAGTGAGCCCATTGACATTTATTGGAGCCCTTTTAACCTCCTCACCTTTGGGCAAGATGAAAGCCAGTATCAACACATTCATTTTAATTTTTATGGCTGCAGCTAAGCAACAAGAGTAGCTGCTCAAGCCCTTTCAATCCTGAACGATTATTCTGCGGTCGATTTGAAGTACTCCTGCTGCATTAAAGTGCCTCTTGAAAGCTACGACTTCCTTGCGCAAAGTCTTCAATGTGACTTTGCACATGCTGGATTGCTTTTGTTGGGAAATATTAGCGAAAATGGAGCCTGCAGCAGAAGTCGTTTTATTTAGGCTTTTGTTTTATTTTGCTGGAGGCTCCATAACAAGCAGTCTTAGACTTAAATTTGCACTGTGGATGTGTAATGAGAAGTAAAAGTGTGCATCAGTCATTTAAGTGTATTGTTAATGAATTTTAAACAAAATACATCACAATAACCAGTTAAGCAAAAAATGACGACAGAATCTAACAACGATGCTAAAGTACGCCAAACAATAACATGATGATAAAATAAAACACTTGTACCGATCAGTTGTAGGCATGGCTTCTGCACTCCATCCTCCAGCTACATCTAAACAACTCGGTTTTGGAATTGTGCTTTGATCTTTACATATGACATTAAACGTATCACGTACAACGCAATAATGTAAAATGAAGAAAGGTAACAGAAAGTATCTGGGAACGACTATTTGCTTTTCTCCGTGATATGTCTCTTTGATGGATCGTTTATCTTCGGGTATATTAAAATTCCGATACTTCTGTCAGTACTTGAAGGCAGCATAATTGACTACTCTGGCCTAGCAACGCAACCCGGAAGTAAGTCGCACAGCGCTGACGGCTTTCTTCCATTCGGCTGGCACGGTTTCCCACCAAAGCCTCTCTCTCCCACAGCATTTCATACAAAACAATAAAGATTTAAGGTGAAAATGAACAAACGTAGTCGTGGCTAGCCTCGAGGTAAACAGGGAAGAAACGGAGCGATGGGGACACCGTTGTTTAATGCATCGTGTCAGTTGGAGTGAAGCTACAGATGAACCATGATCCCTGTTTCGCTGGTGGTGTGTGTGATGGGAGCCTGGTGTGCTGTCTACCTGGCAGACACACTCCTGAAGGTAATTTAAATGTTTTCATTTTATGTGTCAAATAAGCTGTCTTAGTTCAGGGAGAATGGTGTCATTTGTATCTGCGGTTAAATGGTTGCTAAATGGTTCGTGTTGTTAGCAACAGTGGCTAACGCTAGCAGCTCGGTTGTTTTGGTGAATTCGACTCCTGACACAGGGCTGTATTTGTACCAAGTGTTGCAAAGGTACATGAAAATGTGAGTAAACTACCTGTACAAAGGGAATCAGTTGCATATTCAGGAAAGCATTATTATCTGACCATAAATAATGCTGTTCATATAACTTAGATATGATTTACCCATTTAGTCGGATGTTTACTTTGAGGTGTGCAGGGAATTTATGCTTTAAAATTTAAGCCAGGCTAAAAGAAATGGGTAAACTTTGCTCCTTCGTCGAGAAAGGTAGCTTGACTGCATTAACCACCCACTACATAGTCATAATAGTAATCTGTAAAAGGCACAAGGTACATGTGTGGGTGGTTTGTGGCAATGACATTGCTTCTCTTAGCTAATATGTAATTACTGAAAAGTCAGTGACCGAAAGGGGCAATTTAGTGCCAGGAAGGCACGAATGCTACAGTAATGAGAAAGGAGCAGAAAGAGGATCAGATGCAGGTCAAATATGTGAACTTTAAAGGAAAAATCCACTGTAAACAGCTTAGTGATGTAGCTGAGGTAGCCAGTAGTGATGTAGCAGATGTTTTCTGTGCCAATTTTCTTACTGGGTGGTGTGTTCTCCTCATTCCCGAGGATAAGCAGCTAAATACAGACAATGTGATGCCAGATTGAGATATTTTCAGCACAGCAACATTGACTTTGAAAGCATTTTAGTTACATAAAACATAAACTGTAAAAGTCAAATTTTGGTGTCAGTCCCTCAGCATCAAAGAGCTTCTTTGTAGTCTCGCCATTTTGCATCCGATGTTCAAGAATAAATTAATCACAGAGGAGGCAGAAAGACTAATTTCTTCACCAACAGAGGCCTCAGTAGACCAGAGTACAATGCAGCCACAAGGCATGTTGTGTTTTGAGCCAGAGTGTCTGCAGACATCCAGCAAAGTCACCATAATGATGTCCAAAACACCACAATGATTTGAGCTGGAATAGTTTACAGACCATCGTCTGTTAGCCGCTGGTCGACCAAATTGGTTAAATCAAAGTGTCATCGAATTCTTTGCAAAATGAGTCATTCAGTACCAGTGAAAAAAAACCCATTTCAACAACATAGACATGAGCTTTGTCTGCTCTGTGTACTGTACTTTTTTGCAGAACAGAAAACTGTAGGTGTAGCACGTTTCACAGACTGTACTGACAATAATAACTGTTATGTAAGCTACAAAGCTCCCACACACCATCACTTGCAAATCTCCAAATGTCTTTATTTAAGCGGTGTGAGGTGAAAATACACAGTGTGTTCTACACTGGTGCTGGAGGGCGGGGGGGATGTATTGTCGAGGTCATGTTCACTGTTGCCTCCAAGTGTCACAGCAGTGACTTTGAAACCAGGCCAGCTTTAACGGCGCTGATGTCTCTTATTCTCACCTGAGGGGAAAAAGCACTCTCTGCTGTTGCTATCTGTCAGTCTCCACCTACACATACAACCCACCGCTGAATGCAACAGATTTGGGCTCCATCTGTGCAGGCTTTTGAAAGTCATTCTGGGAAATGGAGGCAATTAGTAATTGAAGTAGAAGTAAATGGGGCAAATTGAGGGAAAGTGGGTACATAAGAAAAGTAAATTGTGCCATTTCATCACAAAAATAGCTTCTGCAATACACTGATCATTTACCAATGTGACCAAAGTAAGGGAGAATTTAAGGTGTATTTTTCCTTTAACTCAGTTTCTGTTCCGCAGTTGTCTGTGACACACCGGAACAGCTACGAGTCATGGTTGGCGAGCCGGGGTCTGATGTTGTCCCCGTTCCATGTGAGATGGCAAACCAGCATGTTCAACCGTCTGTTTGCATACTGTGCCCGCATCAACCCCCATGCCCTCTACCTGTGGTGAGAGAGAAACAGACTGAGATGCTGTCTAATACCTTAACCTCAACTCCAGAATCCACATCTAAACTTTGTTCCTCCAACCTCCAGAACACACTAAAGTCATCTGCGTGTGCCCGACGATCTGCTAAGAATAATAAAAATATTGGAATTGTTTTTAATTATATGGGCTGTAAATTTATAAATCAATAAAAAAGTCATGCATTACTCATCACATTCACTTCAAAAATGTTTTTTTAATTGTGTTGCAAGTAACCAAACTACATCACATATCATTTATTTCTACCACTTCGCTTTAGAGCTGCTACCAGTTCTGTTTTCTAACTTTTTGTGTATGCTAAAGCATTTGCATTGAGCACGATCTACCGGGGATACATGGATGATTTTTGTGACAATACTCTCATTAAAATTACAGTAACTAAAATCACTAAAACAGCTAACCACTTCCCCCAAAGTATGGTGTATATTTTACTATTTTATTGCTCTTTTATCATCTTTTTCTATCTTTTCTTTGTGTGGAATCACCCATTTGCATTGTGGCCTCCTCCTGCGCCGCTTTAATTTCCTGCACTTGCAGACTCCTTTTGTTCTGTTTTCAACTAAATGCATCTAATCTCATGATCTCATTAGCATTCTGATAAACAAAAGCTCATGACAGCATCGCTCCGGTCCGTGTGATATTATCTGGATGGCATCCTTCCCAGGTTCAGCAGTGGTCTGGTGTTCGGTGTCATCGCCATGCTGGGCTCTGTCGTGCTGCTGATAAGGACGCTGCAGCAGACTCTGGCTCAGATGACCACAGACAACCCCCGGATGGCCGGCCAGCAAGCGCTGCAGGTGGTGGTGCGTACACACACACCGGACCTGACGTGACCCTCTGTCAGCTTTTACACTGAGCAAGAGTTCAGTACACTAAAAGATATTAAGGACGTCCGATTTTGGATAAATCCAGCACAGTCATCATTCCATAAAATATTCAGTAAAACCAGAATTATAAGCAGCGCGCCGTCCTGTTGGGTGAGCATCGATTTCTGCATGGAGACGTTTCTGCCAGGGTCAGAAGTAATGAGGGCCCGGGGCAAAAAAACTGCCCTTAATTATTAGAGGCGTCCTTTTTTGCATTTCACCCTGCTCAGAATTTATTCATGATGTTGTCAAATAGTGGCGCATTAATGCAAGACTATTAGCAGATGATTTATAGTCAAATTTAGCCTGAAGCAGTCCTGAACCTGTGACCTGAAACACCACTGTGCCAAGAAAAAAGATAAAACAACCAATGGGGAAAAAAACAAAAAAACAGCACCATGCTTTACTCACTGTAAGGCCTGCAGAAGTTTCCATTAATAGGACATGAGCTAAAACAAATATTCGTGGTGTTGATATGTCAGGATCCAGTGCAAACATGTTATATCAGAATTTCATGAAACACAAAAGGTCACTTCTGCACACCTGAGTCATCCTCATGCAGGTGCATAGGAGCAAAAATAGAAGATAAAGACAGAATGTAGTCCCACACACCACTGTAACCTGCAAAAAAAGGTAACGTTTTGGTTTTCCTGACAAAGTGGGACTGCATCCTTTCTTCAGATTGTAATTCAATAAAATTGCCCCGTCACTGCATCAAAATGTTCCTAAAAATCAGATCAAGAAGGGCAAAAATAGCTTCTGAAGCGAGTTAATTTCTCCCCATGGCTTCTCCACAATAAGACGTGTTTTCATGTGCCTGTGGTGATGCATCACGCCATGTGTACGTCAGTCAGGGTGTGTCAGTCCTTCAGTTGAAGTAGTGTGACAGTGTGAGTGTCCGTGTCAGTCATCTTTGTCTCTGGTCCCTCTCGTGTCGGTGCTGCGTGTGTCTCCAGGTCCCTGGTGTCAATCTGCCAACCAGTCAGCTGGCCTACTTCTTCATCGCTCTGCTGCTCAGCGGAGTCATACATGAGCTGGGCCACGCCGTGGCAGCACTGAGGTAACTCACACACACAATCATTTAGAGGAGCTCTATACCACATATCGTCTTTTACCATGAATCTTTATTACAGTCAGATCTGTGCTCAATATGGTCAGTTCTTTAAAAAACTCAAGCCAGTCTGTGTGTTTGTGTGTGTGTGTGTCTCCACCCCGCAGGGAGCAAGTGCGGGTGAACGGCTTCGGGATGTTTGTGTTCGTTGTGTATCCCGGGGCCTTCGTTGACCTCTTCACCACTCATCTCAACCTCATATCTCCAACCCAGCAGCTACGCATCTTCTGTGCCGGTAAGGATTTTGTCTGCATGCGTTTGTCAATAACTGCTTGTAGGAGAGCTGCACAATTAAAACTGAGATGGTAATTGTGAGTATTTTGCCAGATATGCTGATCACCAGAGAGGTCACACAAATAAATATCAAGTCAATAACAGCAGGCTTTTAAACAATGCTGTTATTCTAATGTAGCCCATATGTTTGAATACTTGAAACACAAAGTTTCCTTATATTTGTTCATGGTAAGTTTTTAAATACAGTGTGTGCTGAATGGGATTTCTGTTTTTTGCTGTTTGAATCAGATGTTGAGAATCATGGAATTTCACTGGTTTTAAGATCTGCTAACAAAGTTCTGGTATTGTGACGTTCCTATTGATTACTGATACTGACTACTGATTAATCCACGGACTTAAACATTACACAGGCTTGATGCATAGATTGTGTAATCACAGACCACTGTTTGATATATTGTCATGTCCTTGTGGGCCACCGTAGCTAATTTGTAGGCCTCTTTAACTGGCCGGTTCACTCCAGTTCATCCTGGGTGAGAAAAACGTGGCAGTTTTTTTTTTTTTTTTTATCAGAAAACAGTCAAGCCTGAAGCGGGAGAAAGTGCTGCCAGCTGTGAAGGAAAATGTCGACCCCGCACAAACCTCTGCGTCAACAAAACGTTAAACAGCCATATTAAAAAAAAAAACAACAACAACAGTGGAGAGGAGGAAGATAAGCAGGTCGGAGACGGAGAGGGGGAAGCGACCCAACCATCCTCTGTGAGGCCTACCACTTAGTTTTCAGCAAAGGGAAAGAAGTTAAAACAAACGTGTGTGGTACAGTTTGAGTGTTTATTTGTCGGCGTGCAATGCAAAAGTAGCTGCTTGGACAAAATCAACCGCAATCACAACGCAATCACCAAAACACCAGTGAAATGAAAAAAGACTCTGCACACTTTGGTCCATGCAAGAATCTTTAATTCAGATGCCAAGCTTTGATAAAAGACCTGGTTTGCCCTGATGAAGGTTTTCTGAAATAAACCCTGGCTTTTGTATTAAATAATCTTGCACCAATGTAAGTCTGCAATGCAAAAGTAGTAAAAATTTGTGCCAAAAAAATCAGATCAAGGGGGCAAAAAAATGTCATCGTCTTTGTCATCCTACTTGAAACACCGGGGGAAAAGAAACGCGATAGCATCCCGGAGAAAACAAAGACGTGTCAGGACGGCTTAGCGTCAACATCCCCGCCTCAGCCGGGGAACCGCAACAGTCCTGCAGCCCACAAAGGTCACGGTCTCGTTCCCCGAAACCGCCGACGGTGTCAGTCAGCCGTCACCCATCTTGTCAGAGTGTCTTTGAGCGAAGACGCCGAACGCCTACTGGCCAACCACCGCAAGCTCTGGATACGACTGCAAAATGACTAAACTGTAAAATGAAATCATCTTTTTTTTTTCCTCCTCCATGCTATTAGTAATTATCATCTCTAGAGGGCAGCAGAGAGCCGCCGCTCAAGCTTCTGGGTTTTTTGGGCAGAGAATATTTCTTCTAGGCTTTTCCTCTGCTTCATATGGCAGAAAATGACTTGGGTGGTGTCTGCAGGCATTAAACCAAGGCATCCAATAAGGTCATATGACAGAGAGAGAGGAGAGAGAGAGAGCGAGAGTTATTCCCACCAGGGGAGTGGTGACATAACAGCATGCTGTGTTTATTTATCTGTCTCTCTCTCTGTCCTCCTCTCACCGCAGCCAAGTCTCTCTCCCTTTGCGGGGGGTTTCTCACATAACTTGTTTATTACTTATCCCTGTAGAGCCGGCGTGATGTAACTTTATCGATTTGTTTACTGTGTACAGTGTCCTTAGCTGTTGTTTTAAGCAGCATTGCGGCTGAGCCCTTTGTGTCTTGAAAAGTGCCATACAAATAAAGTTATTATTATTATCTCCAGAACATACACACCCATTCTCCCTCTTATCGACCCGAGCCCTGAAATTAAAACTCGTTAAGTGTGACGTTTTTCACTTGGGATGTAAGTCAAAGTAAGCCTGCTCGTGTTTTGAAAATGTATTACAAATGAAAACCTTGATCTTCCAAGTCGTGCTCAGCAGAAGCACCTTTTGCTTTGATAACAGCAGCAGATTTATTTCGAAAGGTCTGCATCAATTTAAACCAGGATTTAAGAGTTTTCTCCCATTGCAGAAGAGTTGAAGTTTCCCAGTTGTTACTTGATTGATTTGCATGCATCAGATCATTTTCACATTAAAAGACAAAATCTGTTTTCACCTGAACTATTTCTGCACGGGGCTGCAGATTTTTCCAGAAAATGTCTTGCCCTCTATCCCGACAGGAAAAAAAATCCCCTACCACCATGCCTCCCAGCAGCTCCCGTGGTCCTTTGGGCGATGCCTCTGCACAGCTTTTAGGAATCAAGAGCAAGAAAGTTTTCTACCGTGGGTTCATCAGGCTATGAGACATTTCCCCACACGGCTTTGGCAGATTGGCTGCGCCTTCTTGCATAATTAAGGCCGTACAGAATGTTATTTTTAGTGAGGACTAGACTGTCTTGTCACTTTATTCTCAGTCCAGCGTGGTGGAGAACACAAAATGGTTGTTGTATGCATGGAGAGGCCAGACTTTACCGTGTCGTTTTTGACTTTTGGTCACTTTTTGCTCGCAGGTACATCCATCGTGGAAGGGCGACCTCACCCGCCGTATTTCATCCATTTTTCCTCTTTATTTTGGTCTTTTATGGTCTTCCAGGACATATTAAAGCTCTTTGAAAGTTTTTTATATCCCCTTTCTAAATCTGAACCTTTCAGCAATAATAAACCTCGGTTTGAATCGATTTAAGGAGAGCAAATACAAATTATAAATGTTGTAGAGCATATATGAAAGTAAAAAAATATATGGCTTTTTATATGGAAGCTCAAGGCAATAAAACCTAGAGAATTTAAAAATGGTGTTTTAAAGTTAGAATCCGCCGTTTCTGCTTTCTCTGACCAGGAGTGTGGCACAACTTTGTCCTGTGTGTGGCGGCGTTGGCCTTCCTCTTCCTGTTGCCTCTCTTCCTGTTTCCCATGTACAGCACCGGCGGCGGGGCGCTCGTCATCGAGGTGGTGCAGGTCGGTGCGAGCATCTTTTAACTGTTTTTACAAATCCATGCTTTATTTAGAGCGTGGATTTGTTTAAAAATAAGATGTGGATCACAGTGAGACCAGGTTGAAGTCCCTGGGCATCAACACAGGTGTTTTCAGTCATGTTGGCAGACTGTGTGTACAGACCTCGCCTGGCTCTCCTTTGTAGGGCGACTTGCGACTACTTTATCTCGAGATACTGAGCTGGCCTTGGACTCAGACGACCTCATGCTGGGCCAAGCAGAGCTCCGCCCACACCAACGCTGGCAGAGGGCTGATCTGCCAACATGACAGAAAACACCTGTGTTGAAGCCCAGGGACTTTAACCTGCTCTGTCACGTGGTCGCACTGTGATGAGCAGCTCATTTTCAAGTTAAGCATTTTGTGAAAGTGAAATTATGTGCAGAATGGATTTCGATGTGCCAAAACTAACAGACACACTATATGAATACTCTTATTTTTTGATTATGCATACTTATTATGCATTAAAAATGCACCCAAAAACTGGAAACTGCACCAAAGAATGGGTTTTAATTAGCAAGTGGCTATTTTTTTCCGTATTCATCTTTGTTTTACCTTTTTAATTAGAATTAATAATTACTTGAAAAGAGCACTGAAAGCTGTCCAGTGAAACCAGTTTTATACTGTTGGATACAGATCAGCTCCACTGGGGTAGTCGGTTGTTAAGTGCCTTGCTCAAGGGCATTTCAGCAGTATTTGTCGAGGGAGGGGAAGAGCATTTCTCACCCAGATTTTCCTTAAACTGGAGACATCCTGAACCC
>OMLF01038497.1:38284-94042 GCA_900302615.1 Holocentrus rufus | reverse complement strand
CCGGCCACCATAGGCATAGTCACGTTGTCGCCGGCCAACATCGGCATAGTCATGTTGTCGCCGGCCAACACCGGCATAGTTATGTTGTCGTTGGCCACCACCGGCATAGTCATGTTGTCGCTGGCCACCATAGGCATAGTCATGTTGTCGCTGGCCAACACGGGCATAGCTATGTTGTCACCGGCCACCATCGGCATAGTTATGTTGTCACTGGCCACCATCGGCATAGTCATGTTGTCGCTGGCCAACACTGGCATAGTCATGTTGTCGCTGGCCAACACGGGCATAGCTATGTTGTCGCCGGCCACCATCGGCATAGTCATGTTGTCGTTGGCCAACACTGGCATAGTCATGTTGTCACTGGCCACCATAGGCATAGTCATGTTGTCGCCGGCCACCATCGGCATAGTCACGTTGTCGTTGGCCAACACTGGCATAGTCATGTTGTCGCTGGCCAACACCGGCATAGTCATGTTGTCGCTGGCCAACACCGGCATAGTCATGTTGTCGCTGGCCACCATTGGCATAGTCATGTTGTCGCTGGCCAACACCGGCATAGTCATGTTGTCATTGGCCACCATCGGCATAGTCATGTTGTCACTGGCCACCATGGTCATGTTGTTGCTGGCCGAAACTGTTACCATGTCACTGGCCGCCATCATCATAGTCATGTTGTCGCTTGCTGCCATCGTCATTGTCATGTTGTCGCTGGCCGACGGCATCATTATGCTGTCACTGGCTGCCATTGGGGGTGTCAGATCTTTGCTGGCTGCCATCAGGTTATGGTTTTCTTCTACAGTGTCTTTGGGAACCTCTTTGGCAGCCATGGTGACACCAGAGGTTTCCAGTGCAGTCATCTGTGTAGCCTCATGGAGATGCTCAGTTTTGTGTGATGTGTTATTGGGGGCAGCTGATGATGCCTCAGCTTCCACTTCATTGGTTTCTAGTTGTACTGAGAGAAGAGACACTGACATTAGATAAATGTCTAATGACACAAGTCGAGGTTCAGTCTTCTACCAACCCTACACATATTAAAAAGCAATCTAGAATACTGAAACTTGACGCTATCATGTTTTAGTCTAAGACGTTATGAGCATCAAAATTCCACCACAGATTGCTCCAACAGTCATCTCAAAAATACAGTATGTAAACATACTCCACAATCTTGCTGATTATGTCATTCTGCTTGCAATGTCTAGCAGTGAATCTGTGAGCTTTCCAAGTCACTCAGTTTTGAATTAAAAAACACAAGCCACTCCTTTTTAGTTACAGAAAAAATGAGGACAGTGAGCTAGGTACTCTGTTTTGTCCATATGCATCATTTGTATGGGATTGATCCACACTAGCTAGTATCTTTGCTATGAAGTCCAGCAACTGGAAATACAAATACCAAGGTGAAAATGGGTGCGCCGCATAAGGTCTTAGCTTTTACAGGGTTTCCCATTAATAGCCTATATTTAATGGTGGCAGTCCAGCTGTTTAATTTCTGCCACCATAATCAGACCTATCTGGCCCTACGGCAAGAAAAAAAAAACAACAAAAACAACGGTTGGCTTTTGGGGAAAACTGCCTACAGACTGATGTTGTGCTTGCAATGTAGTCAATTTCAGACAAAAATTGTTTCAATGGCCTAGATGAAGCAAGTCACTGATAAATCAACTGGCTAGTCAATAGTGGCCCCAAATCATCCCTTTGTCAAGCCCTGAATCAGAATTGAACACTCCACATCATTAAAAGGCTAAAGAACCATTGCTCCACAAAATTGCTTTTACCTCAAGGATTTCCAGAGAACTTGCTTACCTTCTTTAGCATGACTCTCATCAAACACAGACTCCATCGACTTAAGAAGTTTCAGGACATTCTGGATTGAGATTTCATTGGGTGAAAGCTCTGTGGTACAAGAGAGAATTGTTATAATCTGCAACTACCTCAAAAACCTAAAAAAGGTGCCATTGCTCATATTCTTACCGTTCAATTTTTTCTCCAAATCATTCTGCTGCTTTAGATTTGTCTTACCAACTGATGAACACAATCCTGTAAAAAGTGCACTTGCAGTTACTGACTGCACAGCAAACCAACAAAACTGATCTTACCGGGGGAAATGACTCAAATTGGCAATATTCTGCTCGCCTAGGATGGTCTATTTGTAGACAAGCCTTCTTGTTAAGAACTAAGACTGCTGTTACCATGACATCAAACTGTAAGAGTGATTGCACAGGCCAAGAAATGTATAAAATGTTACAGGGATATACATACCCTTGGCAAGCCAAGCAGTCAGCACACAGACAACCAAAGCCTGAACACGTGCCATTGCTTTGAGGTACCAAGACAAAACAACTACCTGAATCCCAGCAGAGGCTTATGAAAGTGCTTCCTGCTGGTGCCACAGGTGTTGCTGATCCGCTCTAATCAGTCAGCCATCTCTTCACGGGAAGCAGCGCTGGGAAAGGCTCAGCTTTTCATGACATGCATGTGATGTAATAGAGTTTCTCAACAACTGTAAGGATGTGCATGAGTATTTGTGGAAGATTATTTTTGATTTGTATGCAAAATTTCCATTTAAGTCGATAATAGAGGGTTGACTGTGGGTCTTAATTGACAGGAGTCTCTTCGGATTTCCTAAGTACTCCACTGTAGACAGGTAGACATTTTTCAAAGAGGTAGAGTGGCAGAAAAAAACATTGTAATCAGTAATATCAATAATGTGATTTTCCCAGTGGATGACAAAAGATAAAAATAAAAATGAAATCCTGAACACCAGTGCTATAATCTACAGATCTGATCATCACACATAAAATGCAGCAATACAAACAATAACTTATATTCAAGACCTTGTACAATGTCAGTCATTAACACACACTTCATTTATCCTCTGTACACTTCAATCTTTAGAAGAGCTGCTATGTTGACCAAGCCAGTTTTGCAGTGTTTCCCATATATTATTTGGATAAACCGCACAGGTAAATTAGCTATAAATTCCTATTTTGCATCCATGTCAGGTGCTGTGATGCATGAAGCTGGCAGTTCTTGCCAGTATGCCGTTTTCAAACTATTAAGATTAAATGCTGCCAAGTGGTTAGTGAACTACAATAACCATAATTCATTGCACCTATGACACAGCATATCAATGCTTCTTTGAGTTGTGGTGTATCTGCACCAACACAAAATTAATGGACAGACAGTGTGAAATGGCTTTGATAATCAGATGTAAGTATAATGGACAGCTAATATTGCAGTGCTGGCTGAAATGTCAGAAACAAGTCACCAATAACCCAACTTATGGGAAAAATGAATAGATATGCTGTCACACTAAACAGAAAATATAGAAAAATGATAATGAAATCTACAAACACTTGACATCAATACAAAACATGCTTTATTATATTAACATATATGTCAACCATAATTCAACATTTGTAAGCATATGTGATACAGAGGTTGTCAATCACGTGTTCCATCATCAATATATTCCATAGGTGTGCTCCTTTCCATCTCGGTATCTGTCCAGGTAGCGTAAAGGCTGTTTATGAGGATACTTGACCTGTGGAGGATGGTAGACTGGAGGCCGAATAAACTCAAACACGGGCTCCTTCATGTCTGTAGGGAGAAACAGCGTTAACAATCAGAATTGTAGTTAAAAACATAACACACTAAATTCAGTAAGACAGCAGTCTGCATCCTCTTTGAGGCACAAAAGACATAAATAAATATCATGTAAAACAATCATCTGTGATGGGGTTCTTCAGCAGAGCCCTACCACATGAAAATCTCTTGATGGGCTCACATTACAGTGAAAAAATACAACAATAAACCGGCCAGACAGCATCTCTTTTCCTTTTTTGCTGCTTTTCCCTGCTTTCTTTTAAAACCTGCTGTTTTTATGGCTTGTCTGTTCTAGTTTGCTGTGTTTGTGAAGCACTTTGTAACGTGGGTTTTGAAAAGTGCTCTATAAATAAGGATTATTATTATCATTACCTTGTTCTGTTAGTGTCTGCATCTCTTTTCCTTCCTCAGGCTGAGCTTTCATTGCCTGTGACCTGTCTGTTTGTTTTTCATCTTACAGAACAGCAATTTATCCCAATTTGTCCAGATTCAAGTCTTGGAATTTAAACTAGGCTGAAGTACAGTTGGCTGCACATGCTGGTCTGCAGCTAATTAACTAAGCAATAGTTCTTAACCCATCTGTATCTTGAGCTATGCCAATCATCAACTTTCCCATTTCTGCAAAAATCACCAAAGACTGATTCTGAAATCACGTCCGGGTGGCAAAAATCACACCTAAACTAACTGTAAAAGTATGGATTTAAGGATGGATGTTAAGGTTTTTGGTGGTTTTGTTTTTGTGTTGTAACAATGACAAATACAATTTTTATTTACTGATTTATTTTCAAATGGCTCTGATGACGCTTTGATCTTGATTTGAATCGGGAGAAAGACCAGGCATGCACTTTGTATGTGTGTGTGCGCGAGAAAGTGTGTGCAGGAGTTTAGACCCACTGAGCGTGTTGTGAAAGGTGTCGGTGACAGATTCGTCCCACTGGCACTGGAAGAAAGCCAGGCCTGCCGGTGTCATGTTGTCTTGGTGCCTCCTGTAGAAATCCACTGTCTTGAATGAACGGTCTTCCAGAGAGTGGCTGGGTAGGAGATACAAAACATGTTCAGTGGGTTTTTCTATCAAACAGACATATAGTATATATACATACATACACAAGTTTAAATTATGCTTATGGAGTCCCAAAAAAGAGTTCTTTTTTGGGAAGATTTTCTATGATTATTGAAGCTACAAAACAGAATTTTTACTTCAACACCCAGGGGACATCCCCCTCTGGAACTAACTGCAGACCAACCAACCAACACACACGGTGAGGCATAGGTCCCTGCTTCCCAGCAGGGTAAACATACACACATAATTTACTTTAAAACAAAATAAGTGCAAATCTATAAAAAGGAAAACTCCCCTTAAGCTCTTACAGCACAAAACTCTACTATATGTTTGGGTGTGAACGATCTGGCTGTGATATTTAATATTATGAAACACAAACAACACTGAGAGTAACTGCAGTCCTGTGCGGTGATTCGGTTGCTCACCATGGAGATTGCCTAACGTCTTCTTGGAAGTCGATGGGTCGTTCCTGCTTGAAGAGGACGTAAATATAGCGGTGAAAGCCTGTTCCTTTGGCAGGGAAGGGAGCCAGGTAATGACACAGCTCCTCTCCAGACTGCACCTCACCCCCTGGTATATTCCCCCTACAGAGACACAGGTCATTCAAAGCGTAAACTCCCATGATCACCGTCAGGCAAACAATGAATGTAGCTGCAAATAGCAATACCACAAGTTAAATGACAAGACTTTACAATGCACTTCAAAACTAGCCTAGTTTTTTAAAATATTTTTCAAAAAGCCATTAGCAGACATTGTGCATGCTAGAAGCAAAAATATTTATCAAGTTTACCATCTGTGTGAATAACACCATGACAGGGCTGAGCCATAGACATATTTTCATTCCAACCGAAAACTCCACCAGGAGATTTCACTGATTAGTCCCTTCTCTCTGCTTGGAGGTCGGGTGATCAGTGAAATCACCTGGTGGAGTTTTCGGTTGGAATGAAAACCTGCAGCCTCTCGGCCCTCCATGGCACCAGTTTGACATCCCTGCTCTAAGAGTTGTATTTTCTGACCAGGACTATGTGCTGAATTAGAAAATAAGTTACTATTGTATGCCTGAGTTACTGGCCTGTACGGAAAAGAATCATTACCATCCCTGGGAAAGTAATAATTCCATGCCCGCTAGTCATTTGCGTATACTGTAAAGAAATACTCACACTAGCCAGTGTACATACTCTCCCTCACTGTCAAGGAGATGCTCATCTGAAAAAGACAAAGTTTTTATTTAGTTGTTCATTTGTGGGTCGTTTTGGACACCAGCAGCAAAAGGCAAAATAATCTTGATTCACTAAATTTGGAAAAGAAGGAATTTTCCAGAGAACAGTGATCATTAGCATTAGCTGGCCTGTGTTGCTAAGCTTTTCTTCTGTATATTCCATGGCTGATGTTATTTCCCAAAGGACACTGACCTGGGCAGGTGAGCAGCAGCGTCCACAGGGAGTCTGTCTCTGCCTCAAAGCTGACCAGAGGAGCAGATGCCGCCTACAAGATATAGCATGGAACAAAGTTTGATAGACGGCAAAGAGTGAAAAGATAATTGAAGAAAATGAAATAAGGATTCAGGATGTGAGAAATAAGGATGCAGAGGTGTGAGAAAAGGTGACAAGACAGTCATCCCTCAAAACATCATTTGGAGAACAAGATAAAGACACTCCTACTCCTTAACCTACCTGAGTAGGTGTCAGCCGATTCCCAAAATGCACTTGTCCACTGTTGTCCTGGCCATAGTTTACCCGGACTGAGACACGAGGTAGAAAATAGGCCATGGGGAAGAGATCTCTGAAGACTCCATAGTGGTCTGCCAGTCTCTTTATTTGAAATGGACCGCTTGTCTTCTCCCATGTTTCTTGCACACGATCCAGAGGGATCTTAACTGGGGGGGAAAGAAGATCTAATGTTCAATACAAGACATGATGGAACGTGCATGCTGCAAAATAAATGTGAACTAAGATAAAAAATAAATAAAATTCAAATGTCATTCTCTAAAGCTCATTTCCACCCTTGGATACTGTTACCACTTTTCAATGCGTATACAGAAATATGAAACTAATTACTGACCAGCACCAAAATGGAAGCCCTAGAATTCAGTGCAAGAACAACTTATCATATCCACAACACTGCTCTGCAATACTAAGACTGTTTAAAGGTTAAAAAAGGAACTTCTGTCTCAAATCAATTTAAAGTCAGCGGCTCTGTGCTCATATTGAAGAGAAGATTATTGTCCCTCGACAACTTGGGAAGAAGTTCACAAGTATCAACTTGTCATTCATGGTTTTGACAGTCATTCACACATTGCATAATATCTAACCGCTGAAGTCTGATTCCAAAACAAACAATTGAAAGGAGGGAGGGCAGATAAAGATCCCTGGAAAACACCTGTGTTCACCTGTTTCAAGACAAAATGGCTGCTGTGAAAATGTCTATTAAGATTTAGATCTAGATTAAATTTAGATAAGGGAAGCTCAGGGATTCAGTTTATGGTTGGTCTGGGCGGGCTTACAAGTGCGCAAACGGGATACTCTCTCCAGCTCCACATTCTTCTTGTTCTCCTTCAACACCTGCTTCCTTTCCCTCGCTTCTTTGGTCCTGTGGGATCGGTTCTGTGGCAGTCCAATGTTCACCCGCTTTACACCTGTGCCACAATGAAACAAAACTGATGTGATAGATTTAATGAAAACAAACTGTCATGAAATGTGTACACCTCTTATTCTGTTTCTTACCGTGCTCGTGGTCTGCTTTCTCTACATGCTTTCTGTAGGTGTTCCACCACACAGGCTGGTTCTTCGCCTCTTCTGCTTGTTTGAAGTACCGAGTGTAGCTGCGATATTTTTCTAATGACTCCAGGCTCTCAACGTCAATGTCCTCATTTGGCATAGGACCCAATGGAGGGGTCAATCGACAGAGGAAGGCTGTTATTTGTGAACATCACAAAAGTTGTGTTAGATGATGGCAGCTTCACTGCATATCCAATTGACCTCCCTGATGTAATTTAGCTGCAGGTGCCCTTTTTCCTGCTGCCATGCATCATTTTGGAGGCAAGACATGGAAATAGGACTGGACAAAATCAGTATCTCGATTTCATTGACCAAATACCTGGATATCAATATTGTGACCATATTGTAAGGATAACTACTGATGCTTTCATAAGATATTTAGACACGAGATTTTTGATAAACAGTCAGTAATGTGAATATGATGGCCAAGCAGGCAGAAGCAAATAACAGAACAACTGTAATGGTCTAATAAGTTCAGAAGACTGCATCCCTTTGCCGGAAAAGACAACACTTTTGCCACATCACGATATTACGATTTCCAAAATCACAGGCTATATCTAGTCTCAAAACACAATATTTATTTAATATTGATATATTGCCCAAGCCTACAAATAGACCCCGTGAGTCTATCCATTCAGATAACTGATGCTGGGCTAGTGGCTGACCTCAAGTTGCAGGATAGAAAACAGGGTGATTTAAATATCTGTTCAACCCCTCAATTCAAATTCTGATCTCACCATATCACTGACATTATTAAAACATATGACAAACCCACTCGGGTGATACTCAATAATAACTGCCTTGGTGAGCTAACGTTGCAAGCGATCCAAACTCCATTAAAACACCAGGTAAGTTAGGTTTGTGTTGGATTGCTGGCCTTGGTAGAACGCCAAGACCTTTTTAAATGTTGGGATGCTCTCTTAAATTTAACGTTAAACCAAATACATAAAGTAGTGCGTATAACGTTATCAATAGTATTTCAGCTTTGATATTTGGTGAAATTTTGGTATGAAGTACGTTAGCTTATAATGAACGGTGGGGCTTTCATCAAGCAAGGGCTTAGCTGTAACTTCCCTTGCACAATACAAATGCGTGGTAAAGATTAAAGGACCCGGGCACATCGTTCCTACATTTGAACAAAATACATTGCAGGACTGTCGTTATCATACCTGTTGTACCAAATGTTCTGGCATTATTGACCCCTAAATCTGTCCCAGCTCGAAAAACAGCGCTGCTCACCATGCGCAACGCCATCTTGACTGTGACGTTTATCGCTGCTTTGCTGTATGTGCTGCCTTCAATGCAAGTCATAAATGCGATACTACTTGTCGCGCTAATGGCGCTATCAAGTGCACCTGGTTGCAAATAAGAAAATGGACCCGTCGCAACAAAAGTAGTTCATGCGGATTATGCGGAATAGAGTTACTATGTGTCCAGTTTGACTGTCCCATTTATTTATTTTGGGCGTTCATGTACGCTCTTGTCCGTTTTTTTTTCCCGACGGCACTTGAAGGGAGCATTTGTGCGTATGTCGTCATCAGCGGAGCTTCATCTAACGATCCTCTCTATTTATACAATCAGATGCTCTGCATGAATGTATTGAACTGGTAAGAATTAGATGGTAACAGTGTTGCTGTTGTGAGATGTCGAAGCGGGGATTACAAAACTGGGCAGCAGATGTGACTCGAAATCGCTAAATGATTGTATTAACTAATTTATGCCGCCCAGAGTCCTAGCTAACGTAAAGTGACTTGAATCGAGGCTAGCTAACGTTAGCTCTTCCTTCCAGTTGGCTAAGTTAATATGTGTTAGCTAACATTGCCACCTGTACCGTTCACCTGTACGTTGCCGCTTGACCGTCCCTATGTCTGCTGCATATTCTGTTACCTGGCAGTATAAGTAATGAATGCAAGTATGTAGGCTAAAGTTTGCTGCCTCTCCTCAATTAAGACATGTGTAATAGATCTATAATTGTGGTAGCAGACACTTAATACACAAAGGTTAGACTATTGAAGTCTGTCCCATCATGACTAAACTCTTCTTCTTTCACAGAGAGTAAGGTGTGTGCTTATTCTTCAGAGATGGAGTGTCAGAATTCAAATTTGACCTGCGCCATTTGCCTGGAACGGTTTCGTGTGCCTGTCACCATCCCCTGTGGTCACACCTTCTGTCAAAAGTGTATCACCATTCACTGGGACACACAGAGCAAGTCAGATATCGGACCTCAGTGCCCAATCTGCAGCGAGAAATTCGCCACCAGGCCCACTCTCAAGCGCAACGTGTCCCTCTCCGTCTTGACCGAGGCTGCGAACAGCAACAACCCCTCCTGCAGGGAGTCAGTCATGAGGTCAAGCGAAGGGGCGAGAGCCATGCTGCTGTGTGATCGCCACAAGAAGCCTTTGGTGTATTACTGCAAGCAGGACATGATGTCTGTGTGCTGCGTGTGTGCCATCTCCGAATGCCAGAACCATGGCATGGTGCTGTTGGAGGCAGAAAGGGAAAGTCAAGAGGTATAAGAGTTTATAATTGTAGAACATCAGAGACCAGTAGAGAACAGTGCCGTCACAACAGCTTAACTGGCAGTATTAAAATGCTGAGTGGACTTTCAATTCTAGCTATGACAGAGCCCACTTTCCTGCCACATTGAAGGTCATAAAGTTGTCTTAGTTGAAGCATTTGACTAGATGACATAATTTTTGGTTATTTAGAGCCTGGTGTCTTATTCCAATGCATTTGTTCTCAGCTGCACTTGCAAAGGAAGAATATGGAGGTGGGAAAACTCTTGGAGGAGACAGAGAAAACTATTGTAGAGCTGAGTGAGAATGTCAGCAAAGCCAAGGTAAGCCATCCTTCTGTGTATGAAAAGTGACCAAGACTAAAAGTTTACATTGGTATCATCCGGCACACATTTTAAACTTTATCCATGCGGATACATAATTCAGTGTTTCCCATCAATAGGTGACTCTACAGCAGACTTCAGCTTGGGTGAACACCAAGTTTTCCACACTAATGAAAGTGCTGGCCGAGAAGCAGGAGGTCACAGAGCACTTCATTGAAGAGGAGAAACAGGCCGTCCTCTCTGAGGCCGAGGCTAGACTCACTGAACTTCAGGAGAGGGCCCAGAAACTCCGAGAGAGCCAAGGCCAGATAGCAGCCATGCATAACCTCTCTGATACTCAGCTAATCAAGGTTTGCTTCTCTGTCATTCCTCTTCTTCACTGCTCGAAACTGCAGCAGGAGTGTTTGTCACCGGCAGATTTAGCCCAGTGGAATGACTTCTGCGACTGTCAGCCGTGGTGCTACGTTGTCAAGTCAGCTCAAATGGAAAATCTGTTATGTAGTCAGTATTAAGGACATGTTCCTGCTTTTTTTAATGCTTGCACTTTTTAATATGACAGTCAAAAGAGATCAGTCACAAGGCAGACAGAAAGCTACTGAATTAGAAAGGCGCTGCACATCTTTTTAGTCTGGGCTGAATGCTTTCTGAAGTTACTCACAGGCAGGAAGTTTGACATCAGGGACATCCAGGGCAGTTTGCTACACAGCGTTGCATTCACATGCTGCCTAGTTGGAAGATCAAACCCATAAGACAAACAGTTTTATGAAAAGCAGTCTTAGACGCCCTGAAAAGGATGATTTGGATTCGGCTGCTTCTTGTTTTTAAAACGTAACAATGGTTAGCTACATGTGTGACAATGGTGCATGTGTATCTAAATGCTTTCGTATCGCTGACTGGCACAAACCTTGATTTTCATGCCAAGAATGTTAAAGGTTTGTGTCATAACTTGGGAACCAGCATTGGAAAATTTCCACCTTCATCATCCAGCTTTGAATGGCATCCATGTGAAATTTAGGAGATTTGTGTTGTCCATCAGTGAAGGAACAGTCAGTCATCTCAAGTATCAGAATATCTGTGACCAGAAATGTCGATATCAATATTGTGGCAATACTGTCGATGACCACTGATGCATTCATAAGATATTTAGACATGGTACTTTTTGATAAACAGTCATTAGTAAAGTGGGTACCATGACAAAGAAAGTAGGGGCAAATAACAGGAGAGCTACTATAGTCTAATAAGTTCAGAAAACTGCATCCCTTTAATGGAAAAGACAACACTTAAGCCACATCACAATATTATGATATCTTAAATTCCAGAGGATATCTAGTCTAATAACATGATACGATATAATACCAATATATATCCAGCCCTGTAAGTCAGACTAAGAGTATGTTGGCTATGCTGCAGGAGTTTCTGCTGTTTGACTTTTGAACATAAATAGTGTTTACTGATAGTGTTAGCTGGTTGTTACGAGTACCACAGGTACCACTTTTTTGAATTATAAGGTCAACAGTGAATAATTACATTTACAGACTGACCCATCCAAGGGCACAGGAAAGACGTGTGTGAATGCTAAAACTGTAGTGGCAACTGTTACACCCAAGACATCAAAAAGGCCTTGCGACAAACGGGTCCTCACAGTGCCTATGTCTTCACAGGAATCCATGCTGTTAGAGGTTCCATGCTTCAAAGATATTCCAGTGGAGGTAACGCCCAACCTGCAGGATCGGCTAAACGGCGTCACAGATGTACTGTCCCGGGTCTCCAAGCTAGTGTGTGAGGACCTAGATAAAGCTGTGAGCACCGCCGTGGGTCAGGACAAACAAGGTAACCTGGCTTCTGACCTGCTGGCTCCAAAGTAAAAAGTCAGTTTGAGCTGTGGCATGCATTCATCGAGACAAGTTTTTGGCGAACCTTCTCATTTGTCATGTATTTTGATATTCATATAACTTCCACTTAATTCACTATTCTCTTCACTTTTTCTCAGAATGATTTCAGAGTGGACATTTTTCTGTCAGTTATTCTCTGTTGAAGTATGTATTCTCATGGTTTTTGTTTGTTGTACACTGTCATAATGCAGAAATTGGATTATTTAATACTTTTCATGCATGTATTTCTACCTAAAGATATCAGAAACACTAAAATGTTTATTTTTGTATTTATTCATTATTCATTTTTTGAGATGTTGATTGATATATAAGTGTTGTTTTAGCCAAAAGACAATGATACTAGGCATTGCCTCAACATGTAAGTATGTATGTACGTGTTATTGTTTAGGCACTAAATTGACAGGCCTTTTCTTTTCTGCTGTGAAAAAAATCAAGTTGGTAAACTTGAAGTTGGTTCAAGTTGGTTTTGTAGTGTCCTGCCTTAGCTGGACTCTACTGGTTTGATAGCCACTCCTCCCTCCCACTCTCTCTCTCCACTATTGCCCTTTCCACCGAGTGCATTGCAATTTTCAGAGTAGTGTGTTAGGCAGAGAATGGCTACAAATAGGGATACAGTCACCAGAATCACCTGGGTCATGCATGGCTTATCCTGCCTGAACAAGGCGCCGAGGCCGGCGGATACGTCACAGAAAGACCACAAAGAAGAAAAACACAAAGCACTCGGTTGACCACAGCAATGGATTTTGTTTTGAAATACCTAAAATGCAGTGTGCTGTACTGACTTTTCAGTTCAGTTCAAAAAGGTAGTCCATAAAACAGATTTATTTAGAATATGACGGGTTAAAATATTGTTTACATGACTGTGCCATTGTTGCCTTTACCAGAGACCTGATATCACGTGGTTTCTAGACTGGCTGAAAGTTTATCACTCCTGCACCTGCATGTCAAAACTAGACAAACCGGGTCCCAAATCAAGATTAGCCATTCTGTTTTCCAGGAAGCAGAAGACATGGAAATTAATTATATGTTGTCTTTAAGGTTCATCTTACAACTAAATAGGGGGTTAGACTGGTTAAGGTAATAATAGCAACAGACTGGTTAAAGTTATAATTAAAAAAAACAAAAACAAACAAACGATTCTCTGCCCTTTCTTTTCCCTTCATCTTTTATTCCCCCTTTGTTGTATTACTCCATGGTCTCATGCTGGTCATGTGGTCTCCAGGTTCCCCTCAAGATAAGCGTCCAGTCCTGGCTGTGGTTCCCAGTCCTGCTGCTCCATGCCACCCTGGAGGGAAGGAGGGCCTCAGCGCTTGTAAGTTCTATCACACTGTTTACATTGTGTTAACATTTTAGATGTTTTTTTTTTTACAGCAGTGGAATAGGCTTCAATTCTCAAATGACTACAATTCAAAGCTACCATGAATAAAGAGAGCAAAGGTTAGAGCCCAAGTGTCCTCACAATATTCCTGCGACCATAAAACAATCATGTAAGAGAAAAGGACAAGGAAAAGAAATGAGGCCTGGGGAGAGAGATGGATGGGAGAGCACTTGCAGTGACTGAAGGAGTGGAGATATGATTGACTGGGTAGTGGATAGAGGGCAACATCTGGTACTTATTGATAATGAGTTTTCAGCCTACGGCAGAAGATGGGAAGCAATTAACTGCAGTAGGAAGGTCAATCCACGATTAAAAGCGCAGTTCTATCCACTGTCTCGGCTTATTTATTGCCACCAGGGAGGTTTTCACCCTGTTAGTGTGTTTGTCTGTCTCTCAGCAGGAGATTTGAAAAACTAATGAATAGATTTACAGGAAATTTAGTGGACAGATAGTCCTTGGGCAAGGAGTAGCTGATTAGATTTTGGTAGTGATCTGGATCTGGTATTTCCACCATTAGGCAAATATAATTTTTATCCCAAACCATGAAATTAAGAGATAAGATGTCATTCCAAATCGTAACGGTGTCTCAATTTGGGGTGTAAAAGTGCAAAAAGTAAACTTCCCCTCCCCCCTCCCATTTACACAAAATGGTTCGGTCGTGTCCCCAAACCAGCAGAGAACGGTACTTATAACTTCCGGCGCCGCACCGGGTGGCAGCCAGACACAGCAGCTCCGTCTTTTTCTTACTTGAATTTCTCCTTCGGGGGATCAATAAAGTTCTACCTTAGCTTACCCTACCTTACCTTTGCCAGCAAATTGCAAGTGAGGAGTGCAGGTGGAGCTCAGCTTCTCTAACCTAACCTCTCAGATCCCCCCCCAAAAATCTGGCTTTCGAAAACAAAAAGAAAGAAAGAAAGACAGGAGAGAAGACAAAGGGGGACAGTATGTCACCCATTTTTTTGCAAAGAAAGGAGGGTGTAATTAACCTGTTAGCTTAGTTCACACAGAAGAAAGCAACTTTTGCTAACATTGGTTATTTAATATCTTAACAGAAGATGGTGAGCATTTACATGATGCTTCTCTTTTAGCCAACATTTAATCAATGCAGGCAAACTTTTAGCAAGCTCTTCACACTTAATCAGCTTCCCTGCCTGATGCCAGGCCCAAAAGATGCAGCTTCAGGCTCAGCAGGCCTGTCTCCCCATCCCCCTACCAATGAACCAGCCCCACTTCCAACTGAAGGAGGTGAGCAGCGTTGTGTTGAATGACATGTCAGGTGGCTTTATTATTTTGCAAGTTATATCCAGTAGGCTTGATGCGGAGGGGGATGCCATCCCCCTATTTTAACTAAAATGACTTAAGTTTTGTGCAAGTCCGAATCTATGGTATCGATAACCTAACTGTGCTGTGTATTGATAAATCCATGCCACTATCTGTGATGCTGAAGCAGCAGACGGATTTGTAATTCTGACTTTTTCTCTCTGTCCGGCCCTTAATTCTTCCAGTTTCGTCTTGGATATGTAATATCTTTTGAAATATACACTATAACTACTCATTTCTATACTATATTGTAGCCTATATACTCCATCCTACTGTGTCACCTTCATGATCAGAGTTACAAATAACGTGTAGTCGCGGAAGAGCGAGGGGATCATAGAAACACACTGCTGCCTGTAGTATTCCTATAATATTCCTAGATTATTTATTATGGTCTGCTGAAAATACACTCCCAGACCAAACCATCTCTATAACAAAATAATTTAGGAGACTTGACTACAGATCTTTTTTTTTTTTTTTTGGCCAACTATAGATGTTGGAAGTAGAGCGGGTCGCCTAATCTGACTGAGGACATGAACCTGCACTGACTCCACAGCTCAGCTGCTACAATTAATTGTTAGGGTTTTGAAAAAAAAAGCATTATTAAAATGCTTTATGTCCACATCCAGTAAAACAATAGGCCTACCCCAAATATATGTTAAGCCTATAGCGCATATATTGGCCTATATGATAATCCTGCAGTCCCAATATCAAGGAGCCATACAGAAGCAGAGAAAACCCTGCCTGAATAAATTCAGTCTGCGCCATAAAATTTAAAGGTATATTTACTCATTACTTTAATAGACAGTTATAAAAGGACAGTTGTACTAGGGAGTGAATGGACATAACTGGATAAAGTGGAATTGTGGAATTAGAAATGTCAGTTATGATTAAGGCCTCCTGCAACAATGTCCTTTGGTGGGAGATGTACATGGCTGAGTGGGTGTGTGTGTGTGTGTGTGTGTTGATTGGTGGTGTGGGAGTGCTCCCATTGGGCCACCCCCAATGTTAAAAATTTACAAATCACCAACTGGTATCATTCTATAAATGATATTGATATAAATATAACAATTAATTTACTTTACTTGAAGAGATTAAGGTATATTTAAGTTATATTTATTTCAAGTTATTGATTAATGTTAAGAGAATTTTCCATTCAAGAATTTTAGACCATAAAAGATTCCTTTAGCACATCTCTTATAGAGGGTATCAGTCTTGCATCAAGTAGTGAATTCCACTGTGTGCAGAGTATTTCATGCATGTCTACACAGTGTTTTATTTTCACAGTTCATTGTCAGTAAATATCGTACATTAAGTATTAGACTACAAGAGAGCTACAAAAGCCTGTACAGGTAGAGTTATTGAAAGCTTTAGTCAGTTGGGTTCTGTAGGTATGGTTACAGTAATTGTGCAGGGTTGGCATGGCCTGTGGTGGTGGGCTCCAATGTGATATCTTTTCATGGGACCCAAAATGCCTGGTGGCTCCCCTGCAGACTGTGAAATCTGCCATGGGACACAACATATGTCTGAACAAAGAATCAAAAAACATCTTTGTCATATGTCATTCCTCTGTCTATCTCAAATAAAGCCAAATATAACTACAATTTAAGTGATAGGAATTATGTCTTTGGGTGTAAAAGCAAGCTGGAGAATTGTTCAACGTTGGTGGAGGTTTGCACTCTAAGTGCATTCCAGTTTAGATTCTGTTTATTATGGCTGGGTCAGCAAACTGTATCAAATATGATGAAATATTAGCAGTATTGTTCCACTTTTAACTACTTAAGTGACTATTCTGAATGTGACTAAACTGAGTGTGATCATTCAGTGTAGCCCTTGAGCTTGTTGATGAGTCAATTTTTCGTCATTACAGACAGATGCTCTCTGACCTTTGACCCTCGCACAGCCAACGGGCACCTCCTTCTGTCCCAGGAAAATCGGAGGGCGGAGCACCTGACCTCAGGACCACGCCGCGTCCCTGCCCATGAGGCCCGCTTCGACCATACCTGGCAGGTGCTCTGCTTTCAAGGCTTCACCCACGGACAACATTACTGGGAGCTGGAGGTGTCCAAGCCATGGGCCTATCTTGGGGTAAAGAAGCCTTGCATATCATGATTACAGATAGTAGTTCATTTGAACTACTATCTTGAATTTGAATTTGAAGGATCGTTAAAGCATAACTAAGTGATTTTTATACCATAAAAATAGTTCATACATTGAAAAAAATAATGTTTATATTTTTAATTTGTTTTGAATAATGTACATTACACAAAAAATGACAATTTAAAGTGTTTCATAAGTTTGAAATAAGCTATTTTAAAGCTCCTCTTAAAGAGCAGGAGCTTTGCACAACAGCATATTTATTGTTACAAAGCAGTGAAACCTAACAGTTTCTATCTGATTCTGACATCTCTTGAGCATCAAAGATGACGACCGACAATCTTACCATCAAATGAGTGCAACTGGCCCCACAGAACTGCTGAGGGCAGTATTGAAGCTGAAGTTGCACAAACTGTGATATGGGTAGAACAAAAAGAAGAAATTTGGCTGGGAATCACTTAGCGCTTACTCCTTTAAAGTTCTGATACTAGTGAGTGCAAGATTAGGTTAGTCAGTTTGATAGGATTCAGGCATACATATGAATCCAAACATTAGTTAATATAGGAAAAGAACATTTTAATAATTTAGTGTGCAACGTTTGTAGTGCATATTTTGTAGAGGACAATGGCTGAGACATTTTCTCCTACTATAAAAATGTCTCTGATGTTGGTCTGTTGAGACTGGGCAAAGAGGAGGGTGTTTCTGGGATGCTGGAATATAGTTTTTCAGCCCTCTTTAGATGTCGTGGGCCTACATTGCAGATGGCACATTTTAAAAAAAGTTTTATTTAGCATTTATGATAATACATTGCTGCGTATGTTATCCACACTGCTCTGCTGCTAACTCTGCTAATGGTGCATTCATGGGAATTCAGACCTCAGAATTACTGTCGTGAAAATGTTGACAATATGGTGTTCAGGTATCTAATCAGGAAAATGGATGCTGTTTTCTTTGGTTTTCTCTGTTGAGGAAAATTCAGTTTCTTCTTCTTGTGAGCATTCATTTATCCTGACTTGACACCGTGAACAGCTTGTTGTCAAAGGCTGGAAATTTACAAGACAAATTATGGAGGTTTGAGTCCCCCCGAATGCGACATGAGCTGCAGCAGAACGGTGTGTACAAGGTAATGAATTGTCATAAATGCCAAATAAAACCTGTTATAAAGCACCGTTTGCAACCATTTATTGGTTGGATAATTTCAAAACATATTTGACTGTGCTTTGAATATGCTGTTTTGAAGAAGGACTTTTATAATGGAAATGAAAACAAGTATCCCGTTGGATTTTGTTGAAACAGCACCAAAACTAGCAGTGAGGTTGTATTATGTATTGTTATAAATTATAGGTATTAACATTTGAATATGGTCTGTCTTGAAAAATGCCAAAACTATCCTTTAGGCAACACTTGATGGTCCAACCTCTGGGATCAAATATATATGGATTTTGTTAAGATTTTGTCAAGAGTTTTTAAATTGTGATTTTCTGTTTTCCAAATAAAAACAATCAATCAGTAGTAATTTGATTGCCTTAGGGACATTTTTTAATCTTGCCCCAGCTCTACAGAGGAGTGGGGGCAGCTACAGACCAATGTAATCTATCTAATGCATTGTTTAGGATGAAGAATTTTCTTTGTGCCAAACACACTAAGTCATTCCCATCCTATGACACATCTCTCATCAGGTAACGTACGAGACCATCCCCAGGAAGGAGAAGGGCAAGAGGTGCATGGTGGGGATGAACGAGCTGTCCTGGAGCCTTCAGCTGGACGAACGACAGCTGAGTGCCTGGCACAACGGCCGCAGGGAGACGCTGGCCGGCCACTCTCAGCACAGCCGCATCGGCATGCTGCTGGACTATGAGCAGGGGACGCTGACCTACTATGGGGACGGGCAGACCAGGCTCCATGCCTTCCACTGTGCCTTCACCCAGGAGCTGTTCCCTGCGTGCTGGATAGGGGAGGGTGTCAGCATCACCCTCTGCTCCACATGAGCTGACTTATGAGGGGAGGCGACGGCAGAGAGGAAAGGAGTTCAGTGATCAGTGATGAGCTGAAAAGAGCAACTATCAAATGTGGGCCCTAGCCGGCTCAAGGTAGAAGATGCCCCTAACCAATTTAGGAGATTTTCTTTCTGTTTTTCCCCTTTATAATGGTTCTCATCTTAACATGTTTTAAGTAGAAAAACTGACTCTGTATGGAAAAATGGGGCATCCTTTCCCAATAACTGGCAGATTGGCCTTGTCTTTTTTATTTTTTAAGTATGAATGAAATAATGTGGAACTTAGATAGATCAGATGTGCTTTTTCAGTTAGAGAAGCAGAGAAATCTCCTCAAGGGCACAAAGTAGGCATATCAAGTGGAGTCTAAACAATATTTTGAGTTTACTTGGTCTACTTCAATGCAGTAAGTAGTCATCAGTGGTGGATGGGCATACAGGTACACATTGCAAGTATGGAGAGGAATTCAGGCCACACTGAAAAGGGAAATACAATGCAATGCATGCTAGACAATTTTCATTAGCGACGTGCAGAAAATCTGCCAAAATGGAAAGCAAAATCGGAGACATTACACATATGAGACAAAATAGACTTTGATTCTGAAGATCATCTATGTCTTTAGAAAAGGCCAAGCAAAAAGAATTGCATTGCATTTCTAAAATAATTACTGGAAACGTGTCAAAAAAAAGGGAAAAAAGGTCATTGTGTTGAAAATGTACCAAATATTAGACAGGCAGGCAGGGACTATTTGTGAAGCTCGACCACATCAAAGACACTAGTGGACACCCAACAAAAGGTAAAGATCAGCTGGCAAGGCCAGTGTTTCACAAGAGACAGCTCAGCAGACTGCAGCAGGGATCAGGGATCCATAAGCAGTCCGTCTGTAAGCCCGTAACCTCAACCGCAGCAGAAGACATTATGTTTTGGCTCGATTGCGGTATTGTTTTTGATTGAAATGTATTGAAGACTACTATGATACTTAAGGAAAATGCAATGCTGTGCCTAGCATAAAGTGTTGTCATGTTCAAACAGGATGCAATACAACAGATTGCATTTCAAGGTGGCTTGCATTCAATTCCGACACAATTTCAGCATTTCAATCTTTAAAGGTGGAGTATGTAGTTTTGGGAGAATTTTTTTCAACTTGTATATGGAAATATGCGCTACATTAAACTATGCTCAGGGAAAACTGGGTCCCTGGGACACTGAAAAGTTACCATTTTGCTGGTGTTTACAATTGCAGGGCCAGAAATTTTGTTTACACATATATTTACTATTCAAAAGCACCTCCTAGGCTTCTGTTTCATTTACAGCTTCAAAATGATTTTTCTTTGAAATTATGATTATGAGACTAATTCAAAGAATGGCATTACAGTAGCAGACTCTGCAAATGTAAATTATCTCTCAGAACTACATAATGCACCTTTAAAATGCAAACATCGTTTTATTTATTTATTTTTTTGAGTAGAGTTGAAGTGACATAAAATGTAATGAAGATTTTGTTTTTCATTTTGTTAGATTTTTAAACATCACTAACGAAAAGTAATGCCATGTGTGGATTTCATTTGCCTGTGTTCCACTGTAATGACTGCATTCCATTGTGGCCTGAATTCCTCTCCATATGCAAGAAGGCAAACGGCTCAGATTACAAAAGCAGACATCAAAGATTTATCAAATCCATGTAGATGCTATTGTAGGACTTCAGATCAACAGAACTGGACAACAAGCATTCCAAAGACTCATCGTGAGCATGCACTCCTTGTGAAACAATTCTTTTCCTCTGACTTACATGAATACATGAATGCTTGTTGGTCAGGAGAAGCTATGAGTTTCCCTTTAACTTTTGTGTTGCATATCTAGCACTTAAATTAAAATTGTATGTTTTTTTCCTGAACCCCAGATTGGAGAAAAAGAAAGGAGGCCGTACTGTCATAGACAGTTTGTAATGTTGCACATGTGTAATATGGTTGTCTGTACATATGCAAACTTTCAAGGGTGATAGTTTTGCCAACTTGTATTGCACATATGCCAAATTCTTCAAGTGCATGACGCTATAGTGTCTGCTTTGTTTTTCTCCATTGTATCAAAGTTTGTGACTGACCACTGTTATCCAGTCTGAAACTTCTGAAGGGAGAGCATGGCCAGTCCAGGGTATAGTGGACCCACTCCATGTGATGTGAGACGTTATCCTGTTAATCTGCAACTCCTTTTATTCTCCCATAAGCGATGTAGGTGAAAGCCGAACAATAAGGTTGTGTGGCCGTGCATTGCTACTGAGAATCCATAGCTGAAAATGGACCACTCCTTATATGTTGGGATCTTAACAGGAATACACAAACCAGTTGCCCTGACATTACAATCCCAAATCTGTGATGCTGACAGTGATGTGATGAAACCTGCTGTACTGTACAGATGTTTTCAGTTGGCTTATGGGCTTCTGAATTTACCATGAGCACTTAGAAGGCGCGGCTGTGACCTTGGAATGTTGGCGAACTCGAGGCTCAGGACATCAGACATCTTTGGGAAAACTGTTGTGGATTTGCACAAGTGGAAGCTGTCTGGAGGCACAGACAAGGACTACTGACTGAAGGGAAAAGCACATTTTACGGCTGCTAAAGCCTAATGATATGATCACCTTAACCCCTTGCTGTTTATGCTAATGCACTACGCTACCTGTTGAAAGCGGACATTGAGTAAACCCACCCATCAGTGTGTGATACAGCAATACTTAGTGTAGGAATAAAGACGAAAACACTCATATTTCACATGAATCAAGAATCCATTTAATAAAATCCAATCCAATGCATACATGCATTAGTTGCTGTTGAGATCATGCTTTGTTTTGTCCACATTACTTTTTTTAGCCATTTAAAATAAATTACTCAATAAATTAGTTTGAAATAAATACAGAGCTTTATTAATATACACACAGCCATGACAGAGCAAAGAGGGGCCCGATGCATAGCGTTCTGAAAGTGCAAAGAATCAGCCACGGATGTGTCACAGATACAGTATATAGATTAGTGACAATACAGGAAGGAAGAGTAGAGGCCCAGACACTAAGGTGCTCAGATCAGATTTAAGGACCCCAAACAGTTCAGATCACAACCACAGAAAGAAAGTACAGAGAGAAGATCCGCTGACGAGCCGGTGTGTGTCTTTGTTTTTAGTCGTTAAGAGTGAAATGGACGTTAGAACAGTGAGGGGTGACGCGGAAATGAGGGTCTGACCATGTGTGTTCTCGAATGTTCGGAGGCATGACAAAACAGGACGTGACATCATTGGGCGACTGCTCTGCTCTCGCACAGTGTTGAGATAATCCCTCCTGGCAGTACGTCCCCTCCAGGCCCTGGTCAAGCTCTCTCTCTAGTCTAATCCAGGATCAGGGATTCACTGCTGGGGCTTTACGCTGTCCTAATCTTTGTGGTCCACTAAAACACATCCAGGCAGACTGCGCCACCCTGCAATCAGCTATCTTTACAAAAGCTAGGTTAGTGTCATTGAGAAAAATATCTCTTTTTCTTTTTTAAAGTTGACATATTAAAAGCCTGTACACACAAAGAAATCATAGAAAAATAAAATACTGCATTCAGCTTGCCTCTGGATAGGTTAGCAAAGGAATTACATCATTCCATTCAATCTAGTTTGACAGACCAACAGTCATAAAAAGTTTAACATGAGCTTCACAGCGTAGCTAAATCTATAGTATGGGGCGGCAGTATGCTTCAGTATGCCAACTCGCAAGGCAACAAAATACTAAAATAGCCAACTAGTCAGACTACAAAATTTGAATGGATTACATTTAAAATAGGTCCCGTATCCTGACAGCTTTGGCCCAAACAATCATATCCCTTTCAAGGACTGTTATCAATACTTTTTTTTTCTTTATATGTCAGGTGCTGGGTCTTAGCGAGGAGCATGGAGCTGTACTAAGAGCCGACAACGTTAGAAATCATCAAAAGGAATGTGAGAGAAGCATGAGTGGAAAGCGATGGAGAGTGAGAAGAATGTGAGACCCACAGGGGCAGGTTATGGAGGGGCTCTAGGAAGACAAAAGAGAGGGGAAGAGCAAAGAAAAGAAAAAAAAAGAACAGTGACTTTGGCCTTCCTGGCGTCCAGTTAACTGGTGGAAGAGGAGAGGTGAGTCGGCTGGATGGAGGATACAGGAGCGAGGGGGGGGCAGGTAAAGCAGGTCTACTGGTTCTTCTTGTCTTCAGGAGGGGAGTAGGGAGGCGGCTTGTCCTGGGAAAGAAAGACGGGACGGGACAGAGTTATCTGACGCGACAGATTTCAGCATGTCCATGACCAGACTGTATTCTGGGCGGGTTTAGGTTGTGCTGAGTTGGCAGTGCTCTGGACGGCCCTGAGCCTCCCTGTCCCACATGATGCTGGGCCACAAAACAGACGCCAAGGAGCTGATGCTTTATTAGCTACCATTATCTATTTTAAAGTTTGACCAATATGGGTTTCTGAAGGCTGACATGTATATTTTTGGATTGAAGCAACTGATTGCTGACATTAAGGATGGATTGTAGGATGTATTTCTAAAGCCGATAGTGATATCCAATATCTTCCCACCTGTAATGGCTGATACGACATGATTTTCTTCTAAGAATCAGAATACAAATGCGAGTACAAAACAGGTTTAACTTTTGAGATAGGCCTGTCTTAAGATAATTAAGTGTTTAGTAAACAAAACAATTGCAATTTGACAGTTCTATTAATGACACGCCGAGACAAAAAGTTATCCATAGTTATCCAATTATCCAGTTATCAGCAGTAAAAATACTTTTTGAATGATACTGATACCATCTGCTGATGTATCGATCTGACATTTTGTGCTGATATTTGATATCTTACTTTTTTTTTTTTCATGCCAAAAAACAAGTATTCTTTTTGTCACCCACAGTTTTATTTCTGGTAGGGTGGAAAAGCCCTGGAAAGAATAAATAAGTAATAATAAATAATACTAGTGGCATATTCCTGAATACTTTACCCATACCCAAACAATCTGCATCATATGAATGTGGCGGTTTCTGCTGGGGTTTAAGGGACAAACATTGCAGCAGGCGGCTTACCTGTGGTAGGTAGACGTGTGTAGGAGGCAGCGTGGCACAGCTGGCACTAGCTGCTGCCTCGGCGGCTTTGGCCTCCGCTGGGAGAGAGACGGAGAGATGGAGTGGAGGGCGGGCGCTCACATTAATTAAACATGGTCTTATGATTAATCCCTGGGATACATGAGACGACTAGAGCTAATCAAGCCTGAGCTACAATGACTGGGATAATGAGGAGAGGGGAGGGGGGAAAAAAAGGGAATGCAGACCAAATGAGAAATGAGAGCGAGAGAGAAGAAGTGAGAGGCGGCGATAGATCGAATGAGCAACAAAGGCATCATTCAGCAGCCATGACTGCTGCAAAATGTTTCCCTGGAGAGGAGGAGTGCTGCTGTTGAGATTCTTTCTGATTTCTGAAACAGGTAAATGAGCTTATAATGATCCACACCGGAGTTGCTATTGTATAAATTTGCATAGTAGCAATGCGGCGTGTGAATGATGGTTACGTAATTATCTTCATTTGTATACAACTTTTTTTTTTTTTTTTTGTAAGACAGTTGTTTAAAGTGCTTTAACAAACTCAAAGTAAATTAAGGAAAAAAGGCAAGATAGAAGCAAAGAATGGAGGTGAAACAAATAGTAAAATACAATATGATGATCACAGAAAACAAGGCTATTTATAAGGTGACAATGAGCATTTTTTACATTTTCTTCCCAACAAAAAGTGATTGGAATACTGAAATAGCCCCATCAGCACTGGGCCCCTCGCTCTGATTACCCCCATCGGTCTGAGCACCCATCCCACATAGTCTCACCTGCTGATGTGGAGGGCAGGTCTGGGTCATGCGGGGGCTGCTGGCCCAGGGGAGCAGAGTACGGCGGAGGAGGCATGTAGGCTGCAGGGCCGTCAAATGTCGGAGGGTTTGGGTAAAATCCACCTGGGACGGTAGGAGCACGCAGTTGTGGATTAGGTTTGACGCTGTGGCCATTTTCACAGGCGTGGAACGTGGTCAAACGGTGGGAATTTTGAAATTTACAGCATTGCTTACCTGAAGGAGGAGGGTTGGGGTAGGAGTAGCCGGGTGGGGGTCCGGCAGCGTACATCCCATTGGCAGGGGGAGGGGGGTAAGCATATGCCCCATTTGCCATGTAGGGGCATCCGCCAAACCCAGGAGTCACTGGCTGACCTCTGGACGCTGCAAGACGAGGAGAGATGAGAAAAGAAAAGATGGAGGAAAATAATCCTAAGTACCATATCAAGGGTTGTATATCGGTTTGTTTTGGTGGGTTTGTTATCATACCCTGAGCTGCCACCTGCAGCATGTACTGGCCAAACTCTATGGCTCCCCCTGCAGCAAACACCAGCTTGAAAGTGGCAGTGCCTTCCCAGCCACCTTGAAGAGAAAGAAGAGGAAATCCAAGGCTGGTGAGTACGAGGAGTTCTAAAGTATGTTCAAATGATGATATGCACACGTTCATACACACACACACCTACCTCCAGGCTCAGCAGTAACCGTGCCTTTGATGTAATTGGCACCCAGCACAGGCTGTTTGACCTCACAGCCCTTCATCAGGTAGAAGGGCATCATGAAGGACTGCAGAGCGTCCCGGCCCTTGTTCAGGAAAATCACCTGGGAAAGAATAGCAACAGCAGCTATCATCATCTCAGCAGGCGGAGGAGTTCCCAACTCAGTAGGTTCTGAAAACCACTGTTTACTTATTCACAGTCATCTCCGTATTGTATATTATATTATGTCTATATGAGTTGTTGCTCTTACCCTGTAGGGAGTTAGGTAGACGCTTCCCTTCTTGCTCTTTCTGAAGGCTTCAGGTAGACTGTCGGCATCACAGAAAACCAGCTCCACATTATCATAATTCATCAACACGCTGGTGACAGAAATAGACACAGATGAACACAATCAATTAATAAAACATTAAACAGCAATGCAGGGAGAATAGTTTCACATTATTAGATGTGTCTCAGCCTATATTGAAAAAAACATGCAAAAATCTTGTATGTCTATATTTGTTTTGGTAATGACATGATTCAGCCTAAGGTTTCATAATCTGGAGTAAACAGCTTGAGGATGAGATCATAGGCCATTGTGCAACTGTCTAGTTACCAAACGTGGTAACTTCAGCAGTTACTTTCAGTCAATAAGTACTACAGTAACAGGATTAGACTTGCTTGCCATCCAGTGACACAGGCCTGCTGTGGGTTATCTGTGGCAAAGGGGTTTAACGTGAGGCTATGCTCTAGAAAAGTCGGACAGTGATGGTAATTCATGTCCAATGTAGTGACTTGCTGGACTATAAATCCTTGTCGAGGTAGTCAGTGTGCAGGTAGTGGAGCCAGCAGTGCTGTTGCTGACAGCAAGCAATGCAGCAGCAGCACTGCAATGAATGGATCTTTGAACGCTGACTAAGTTACTGTCACGGCATGATGTCACTTAACATTTCTCCCTCGAAAAGCACACGAATATAGCTATATTCAAACCTTTAAAACACTGTATGTGTAGCAAAGATAAATGTGATCAGATCTCAAGCCTGCTAGATGATGATATAACAGGTTCATGGCCATGGTGGCTGCGGGTAACGTAGCCCCGTTATGCTCTGTGCTCTAACGTTACAGAGAGACCGTATGGTGAAACGTCATTCAAAAATATGGCAATTTTATGTTGTGTTGCTTATTAGCAAAAATAGCAACTGCTCTCAATTCGTCTTACATTTCATCCACAGAGAAGCACTTAAGCACCAAATAAAAGGTCGGCTTTAAGGGCTGGCTCACCGCCCACCACAAATTTAACGTTAATTGGACAGAACATGATTGCAAAATTAACATGTGAACGGATAATAAAGTTGAAATTTTATTGAGTGTACGTGCTGTTCGTTGTATTAGATGTGCGCCGAATGGAGGAGTGGCACCTAACGGTTCAGACAAGGTCTGAAGTTGCTTCCACCAGGCATGTTTTTTTTGTCAACAAGCACGGCAATATTAAGCTGTCATATTTTAAAAGGGAGTTTCGTCTCACATGTCCCCATACAGGACACACAACTGAATCTGTCGGGGCTGGTGTAACGTTAATAAGTAACTACCGTAACGCACAGCTAACCTAGCTAGTTACACAAGCTACCTTTCACTGTTGTTGATGATGACACCGCCGGATTCCGAGCTGTTCTGGTTCAGAGCCATTTCGATGTCCCACTAGACTCGTCAGTAGGGGAAAAAATTAAAGGTTATCCTCTATTCTGCAAACAGGAATGATACTGTGTCTTCAGCGGTGGAACCCTTTCCCACTTAGCCTGCGTTGTTCTAACTTGTTGTGATGCTGGTGATGCACCTGCACTTCCGCCATAAGTGCGGAACGCCCACAAAGTGACGTCATGCTGCCTTCAAGCGCTTCTCTACTTCCCAGAGCAGAAGTCCAAAGAGCAAAGGGCACGGTACACAACATACAATTACAGCAGCAGGTTTTAAATTGCAAAATGAATGAACATGGTGAATGTAGATGTAATTCAATATGTAAGTGACATCAGTAGAAAATAGTGATATGCACAATACTTAATGTAAAGCATCCTCTGTATGCAGCAGCATGAAAAATAAAAAAGTAAGCTATAGATGTGCATATAGGTTACACACGTATATACATGACATGCTAAATCTGCATTTTATCAGCATTAGCAGGTCTACAGAACAACCTATATTTACAGAACACATTCACATACCCAAACATCCATTATAAAAGACTGCTTACCTTTGTACATTCAACAGAAGGCCATAACTTACTTTTCAGCCTCCTTGAATTTTCATGGGCATAATTAGACAAAACATCTGGTAGGTGTTACCCACTTAATAACCCCACTTTAGGTGGCATTAGGTGGTTGGTAAATAGAATTGCCAGTCTGATGGCCCTGTAGATTTATCCATAGCCTGATGTTCCCCTTTCAGCGTAGTTTGTGAGTTCTCATGTCATTCTTTAGACATCTGACTTGGGCCTCTGTGTAGCTGCCCACCTTGTATTATTGCAAAGAATATTGTTATAGTACACCCAGTCTTGATAAATGACAGTGAATAAACGGTACTTGAAATTATATATGACAGGCAAGTAATTTGATAAACCTTTACACTTAATTTGCACATAACGCTTATTCCATTCACACAGCTGAGTTAAGTGTGTGTGTTTGAGAAAGAAGCATAGGGAGAGAGAGAGAGAGACCTCTCTTTGCTCACCAACCCACACAATGAATTTGCATCTTATTGCATCTGTCACAGAGAAGCGGCCACTTGTGCAACATGACCAATCACCTTTTTCTGACTCATTCTGAGAAGCACTGCTCCTTACAAGAAGTTACAAAGCGGGAGAGATGGCAGCTGTGCTCATATACTGAATAAAGACAAGAAATAAATCAAATTCTCACATCATAACATCATCATGATTGTTATGATCTTAATGCAAACCAACAATGTAGACATGCTATTTCTATGTACTGCTTTTCCTCATATTATCGGGTTGGCCTGTACCATAAAACAGTTTTTTACTTTTTTCCCCAGCGGTAGTTAGAGGAATAGATATCCATACAGTTATTAGATGCAGATATAGATGTTACACATATAGATTTAGACACATAGTTACAGTTAAGGACATACAGATGTGCATTGTTCCACAAAAAAAGTTAAATATGATGGAAAATGCCACTCTGGAGGGATTTCAGAATTACCTGTAGGTGTTAAATTTGTTTGAGATTCATTGATTGAAAAAAAATTATTTACATTATTTTTACTTGTATAAAACAATTACATTACCTCTGAAGCCATGTGTATGGCACCATTCTAAACCTAGAGGCCACACTCATTTGCTGTCCCAGTGAGTACACACAGGTGGACCCAAAATGCAGGGACTCTCAAGCAGGCGAATATAGCTGAAGTCTATTTGAATAAAGGCCGTCAGAATAAACAATGGCAGCAGAAACCCCACCCCCCAAAAAAGAAAAGGTAAAAAAAACAAACAAAAAAAACAAGACAAACCAGATTCACAAATGAAAACACACCAGAAACTTCCAGCAGGACTGAAACCAGGAGCAACCCCAGTACAAAAGCAGGATAAACTGGCAAAGACCAAAAACTGGAGGGAAATTAGGTGATTGGCTCAGGGAGGACAAACGAAATTTAATAAGAGAGCTGGACTGATGAAACTAATGCAGGGCTGGTGTGGAGGGAAGAGCAGACTGCAGGACTATAGGAACAGAAGAAGAACACAGACCAAACCAAAATACAGAAAACACCACAAAACTAGATAGACCTGTGGTATTTGCATAGAAACCAAACCGTAAAAAGATTAATTATAATGACTCTTTATTTTTCTGTACCTGGCCCTCGAAGGTGTTGAGTGGACCTGTTCCATGACAAGGAATTCACCAAAGTCTAAAGAGCTTCCTGCTTTCAACTTGCCGTGTATCCATCAATCTTTTAGAGTTTTCCTTTAATTTGTCATCGTCTGTAGATATAGATACAAATTTAGGGGGTGGGTGCAGTGGTAGTTGTAATAGTTGTAGATAGATACTGAGATATTGGCAGGTATTCAATCTCCATAAGTGTAGATTGAAGTATATTTACCTTAGAACTGGGTACAGCCTTGTATCTGTCACATGGTACACAAGCAGAGCTAACTGCACACAAAAATAACAAAAGACTGCTGTTGGCTGTCTCATATTACATGGAATTTAGGTTTTCATAATCTTATCCAGTCTCACTTGTTTGTGTCATGTGAGATTTGGCTATGGATTTACATTTACAACCATAATATTCATAATATAATCATAATTTTTTTCCCTTGGCAGTTACATAGCAGCTTGACCATTTTACAGGCTAGTGGGAACCATTAAGTTCATAAATCTTAAGAGAGTTTGTGCTTTGTCTGTAAGTGATTGTGTACATTCAGTTAGAGGTAGAGGATAGAGGATATTTTATATTAAGACACGATTCAGGGCCGTGGATGAAGAAACAGTTATAAGTCACAGTTACTTAAGTTACCACCTTCTACAGGAAGTGATGACTTCCGGCTGCTGTGTGATCGTTCATACAAACACACTAATGCGCACACACATGCACACACAGCTTCCCTATTAGACACTGAGCAGAGCCAGTGCTCTGGTTATCAGATATTAGCATCATCATGTCAACGCAAAATGAGCTTACCGTTACAGGAGACAATCTGCTGGAAACACCTGATCAGGTATGGACCAGACTGTACTGAAGGATGTTCAGTTGATATGTGAATCATGTGTTCATGGTTGGTCTTATTTTGGCAGTGATCCAACAAGTTTACATGGCGCTATTGTGATGGTCAAACTAATGGTGTTGTCAAATTTGGCTTAATGTAACTGCATTTATCAGGAATGTTTTTGTTTGTCAAGCTTATTTTAATATTCACAGAGGAAAGAGTGTCAGGATTTTTTGTGTGGTGAAACAAATGCAGTTTTCTTTGTGAAAACTTAAAAATTGTCATAACACATAACAAATAGTCAGAAGAGTAACATCAGAGTCCACTAATAGCATCAGAAAATGGAGCCATAAACCGCTATTTTAAGCAGTTGTGACTATGATTCATAACCAAGGGTTTTTTTTGGATCAAATGATGCATCACAGAGCATGTTGCTCATAGAGGAAGGCAGCCCAATGTCTATCTGCATGTGTGTGTGTGTGTGTGTGTGTGTGTGTGTGTGTGTGTGTGCATGCGTGCATGTGTATGTTTCTGTGTGTGTGTGTGTGTATTTGCATAGATACTTATAGGATTGTATGCAGGTGGTCCCCTTACATGTGATTTTCCTTGGTTTATGTTTGAACACGAGTGGTGGTTTGCCTCATAGCTCTAAGTCAGTTTCCTTATCAGCCACATTGAGGAAGTTGCTTACAGAAGCAGGTCCCATCGGCCTGCTAGGCTCCCCATTATTTGGGATTGTTCCTCTGTAAAACCCCTGTATTTCCTAACCTGACCGACACTATCTTTTGTAATTTATGGTATGTGGGATCTGAGTTTCTCATTTTCATAACGGTTTCTGATTAAACACTGAAAATTGGCATATTAATAATATAATAATAACTTTGCATAATAATTTCATGGCAATTGGCAATTTTTTGAGATCTAAAATTTAACATGTTGGCTTAAGGATGATGCTAGAGGAGAGGTAATGGGACCATCAAAATCATGTGTGCAAATGTGACATTTCGGTCTGAGGCGTTGCTACAAGAAAGACCATGAGTTCACCAGAGTTGAGAGTATTCATCCTTTGGGGGCCGTGACTATGCTCACCAAATTCCACAAGCCGCCTAATAAATTCAGAGATTGCAAATTTGACATTTTGGCCTAAGATGGGTGTTAGAGGAAAGGCGACCAATATTGATAGGGTTCATTCACCGGGAAGGATGAATAAACCCAGCAAATTACTAGGCAATTTATCCATCACATTTAGAGATATGCTGTTTACAAGTCAAAGGGTGGCACAAGTCATAGTGTCACCACAATCAAAAGGAATCTTCTTTTGGGGAGTATTAGTGCACTTGCCAAATATCATGGAAGTCTGCAAATTAGGTTTTGGAACATCTTGTGTGCGGTTGACATTTTGGCCTAAGGGAGGCAATAAAAGAAAGGTCATGAGGTCACCTCAAAATTGACAGGGTTCATCCTCTTGGGAGCAAAAATGCCTGCCAGATTTCATGGAAATCTACCAGATAGATTTTGAGATATTGTGTAGAAGTCAAAATTGTGTCTGATGGTGGTGCAAGATGGAGGGGTCATGAGGTCACCAGAATCGACAGGGTTCGTCCTCTAAGGAGCATGAATGTGTTTTACCATATTTCATGGCAATACGCTGGGTAGACTTCAAGATGTGTTGTCTTGGAGTTAAGTGTTGGGGGGGTTGGCCATCCTTAGGCTTGGCCTGCCAGCAGGGCAAAAATAGCCATATCCATTTAGACTGGATTGAACTATTGGATTATTACTACCATTTTCCAGCATTGTGACAGTGTGTCAAGTAAAACGTGTTTTTGTCCTTTCCAGAGGCGTGGTTCACCAAGGCTCAGACACAGACAGGTACAGCACTGGCCCCTCATTCTCAAGTGTTTAAATTTCTTTAGTATTTTGTATGAACTTTCATGTCTGGAGCTTTATGTTTCATCTGATTTTCCGTCTCTCTCCTCTCTCCTGTCAGTGTTCTCCTGGCCACACACGTAAACTCGGGATGACGAGGAAAGCGCGAGAGAAGAGAGTAGGCAGCTCTCATCTATGATGTTCATACACCTCAAATTTGACCTTCATTTGCATCAGTAGACACCAGAAACCCTAAACAAATGTAATGCTTGTCTCCTCAGGATTTTAAGGAAGATGAAAACCCAGAGGAGAAAGCAAGAAGACATAAGGAGCTGGAGGTATTGTCACTTATGTTTTGGGATTGAAATGAAAGGCCTTTTCCCTGCTGTGCTCTCACTTTGTCTGTTTCCTCTCTGTTTAAAGCTGAAGCCTTTGTATAAGGAGCTGCTGTACACCGTTGCTCACAAGTTGGGGATACCAGCATCGGCCGAGGTCTTCACAGACACCCAGCTCCGTCATTACATCAAGGAGGTAAAACCATCTCGGCGAGCACTGTACCCACGCACTTTGCACATAACACTACCCTCAACTCTTATGTTTCTCCTTGCCAGGCTTTCAATATGACAGAATCAGAGCACGACAGCCTGATGGAGAAAGTACAGAGCACAGAGGTGAGAAAAGGAAGTCGGAATCATTGCTCTGATAAATGCATCTCTAGAGGTCCCCAACTTTGATTGGTAGCCTTTGTACTGGGGAACTTTCCGTTCCAGTGTTGGAAAAACCCCTTCCATTTAGTTTGATGGTGGTAGTGATAATGTCAACTTGATGCCTGTGTTGTTGTGGGTGGTGTTTAGGTATCTAAATTAGTGTCTACCCCCCCACAGCCCCCTGCTTACTGCCTGATGGCCACTGTAAAGGAAGCCAAGGGAATCCTGGGAAAAGACGTCAGCGGTAAGTTCTGGCCTCACCTCAAACCAGTTCAAGTGGACTCCTTGATGCTGTGATGATTGGGACCAAAGGTTTAGGAACTGCAAGTACTTTTTCTGGCCTGGGTGTACCCTTTTTCCTGTGTGTGACCGCTGTTTTAGGCCAGTATCAGTGTATTTCCAGTCAGTTCAAAGAGGATTGCCCTCCTGAAATATCATACAGCATAAGTATTTGCTATTGAGTTGGTACTTGAGATGGTGCTTTGAGAGTGAATTGGTATTTGAGATGATATTTTGATAGTGAATTGGTACTTCAAATGGTATTTTCAGTGGAGTTGCTACTTGAGATATTTAACAGTAATAGGTGCAGATATTCTTCTATGCTGGTCCACAGGCCTCAGAAGTAACATGTAACACTGACTACAAACCTTTGCCCAAATATTAATTCAGGATCAAACTCATTTTCCTTAAGAGGGGGAAATCTCTGGGGTTTTTACATATCTATCTCTGTCACAGTCTGTTATTTAAGCTGTTTATTTAATACTTGGAGATTTTTATTTGCAGATTTCTCTTTTAAGTGGGACTGGAACTTAAATTATTTTACTAACAAAAAGCTGACACTGTGGTGCACATTAAACATAGTTGCCCTGCCCTGGTGATTAGCTTTACCCGATTAATTTAAGACTCGAATCATAGCACTAAAAAATAGCCAGTTGGCAGCTACCATTTCTTTGGCTGATCTGTTATACTTTTTTCTGTTTTAAGAGTGGCTAACCACTTTTTTAAACTACACTGTTCGTGCTCAGTTTATAAGAAAAGCTGCGATATTTTTTCACATACAAACAAATGTCCAAATGTCATAAATTATTTTGAAAGAATTAGGAAAACTCCATTCATTTCTTCCACAGACGATCTATTTTTGATCCAGAATTCTTGAAAATGGCAATAAATCAGAGGCAGGTGACTACATGACTTATGAGGCCTGTTGTCTTTAGTGTGACAATCTTCTCATTCCCTGTCAAGAAGTACAGAAGAGATAATATTAACATCTTGATTGTGTGATTTTGATTGTTTCTTAAGAATTGTTTGGATCTCTGCCGTGTTTTCAACAGGTTTTAGTGACCCATACTGCCTGCTGACCATTCTGGAGGATGAGAAGGAGAATCGGACGCGGCGATCCAGAGCCAAACCCTGTAAATCTGTAGTGAAGGATGCTGTGCCAGAAGACAAGATTTGCCAAACTAAAATAATAAAGCAGACTCTGAACCCCATCTGGAATCAAACCTTCATATTGTGAGTCTAAATCTGTTTGTGTGTGTGTGTGTGTGATGCATTGGGATTAAAATTGCTTTCGTAACCATTTCTTCTTTCATCTATAGAGAGTTTGAAGACACTGTTGGTGCCAGTTTCCACCTAGAGATGTGGTGAGCAAACCATGTCGAGCACCAGTTCATCTGCACTGAAATCTTCCCATTTCATTACCACCATGTTAAATGTGCTTTTGATTTTTTTTAGGGATAAGGATGAAGAGGTTTCCCTCACTCAGAAACTAGAGGAGTTCAAAACCAACTTCCATGGTTTAAGAAGGTATGGTGCTCTTTCATAGAGGTGACCCAGCAAGGCAGATGAACATTAGTGCAAATGGTTATACCTTTTAAATTGTGCTCATCTAGGATGATCAAGGATGCCAAAAAGGAGAAAGGCAAAGATGACTTTTTGGGAAAGGTTGTCCTCAAACTACAGGTAGTAAAATTCGGTCCTTCATTTCACATTTTTACTCTTCCCTGTCTTCACTTAACTTGCCTTAAGTGCTGGAACTACAGCCACATCGAGGGGTATTCACTAATTAATATTGTATATGTTGCTATGACTGACGTGCCATTATGTGAATTGGCCTGTTTCTATCTGTCTTCCTTTAGGATCTCCACTGTACAGAAGATAACTGGTATGATCTGGAGCCAAGAACAGAGACGTATCCTGATCGCGGCCAGTGCCACCTGAATCTCAAGTTCATCCACAGAGAGGTGAGAACTGCACCCGCTCCCTTGGTTTTATATGGATAGGTGCTGTTATAGATGTAGAAAATGTATCAGCATAAATGAAGGCAGTTTGGTGGAAGTGACACGACAACTTTGCCTGTTTACAGTCAGCAAAGCAGAAGTGCTTTGGATACTTGACGAAACCACCCATGAAATATCTGATAATGGTTTTTCTTATTGCAATTTGAAAAATGCACTTATGCAACTGCCTCAATACAGCTTGCTCTGTTTTTGTATATACCTAGGGTAGTTTGTCGCAAAGATTTCAGGACAAGTATACAGGATATAAGACATGCATGCTATCACTTACAGAGAGACGGGACGCTGAGTGCAGGCCGAAATGCTTATGTCAACTACTGTGGAATCCTCCAGCAGTTTGTTCATTCTCACATCTCCAAACAGCAGGTAGGGGACAAGCTCAGCTTCAATACTTACTATGATACGCAGACACTGTCTTCTCCCATTAAAACCTCTTTAAACGTCTTCCTCCCTCAGGGTGGCACTCCGTGGAAAGGAGAGTTGTGTGGCGAGGGCCAGACGCTGCTCGAGCTCTATGCCACACAGAACAACCTCTCACCTTTCCTGCAGGACCTGGCGTAAGCACCATGTCAACATCTGGCGGGCATACACAGGATTATGGTGCCCATGTCAGCAATGTGATCTTAGGCAGGATTTCTCAGTTTTCCAGTGTGCTTGATTTCAGACAAGGACAGAGACTAAGACTGGAATTGTCCGAATATGGATAGGAAATTTAAATTTATTTGGAAGCACAGTAACTTCTAAGTGGCAACAGGCAGCCTTCTTGTTTTCACACACCACTGACTTAGAACAAACTCCCTTTACAAATACAACAAGCAACCTCTGATTTAACAAGTCAAAACCCATTTACAATCTTGCTTTTAATAAAATGTTTAACATTTTAACACATTCATCATATTGTAGCTGTCTAATATCATTTTATGTGTCTTTTTAACTTGTTGCACTTTGTTTTATACTTGTCTCTGTCTTCTTATTGTCTTCTCATGAGATGTGTAGTTTTATATTTTGCTACTTGTGTTTTGTTGACTTATTTTCTCTCTTGTAAAGCATTTTGAGCTGACATAAAAGCTGTTATATAAATAAAGTGTAGTAGTAGTAGTAATGGTAGTCGTAGCTGTAGTAGCTTGTGTGATAACTTGCCAGTTTCTGTTTCTGTTACACTGAGTCAGTTTGTGGATGTGTGTGTGCCCCTCACAGGAAGTGGGTGGCGTACAGTAAACTGTACCAGAGTTTAGAGGTGGACTCCTCGGTGTTGTTCCAGCAGCTCACCAGTATAGAGTACCACTGGCATCAGCAGCAGCTGGCCTACCAACAGGTACGGCTGCTGAAAGCTCCTGCGCAGCCACCTGCTGCCATATGTAATGTGGAATCAGTGCTGGCTGAGTTGTTAAGGAACTATCAGTGAACAGAGGTTATGGTATTTGAATTATTCATGCTTACTTTGTGTTATGCTCATGTTGCCTTATCTAAAAAACATGTTGTAACTGCCTGGAAACACTGATAAAATTTAGCAACTGTCACTGCTAAATGAAGGGGTTCATAGTGAAAATTGTGAAATGCTTCATCATGCATGTTGATTTCAGTTGGTTTGAGGTGATTTCCCCCATCCACTCATACATGGCATGTTACTGTTGCACGCCAGGTTTAGCAGTTTCCTGAAAAAAATTGGGAATTGTCCTTTGAGTGGAGATGAGCTCAGTGTTGAGAGATGTGCTGTCATTTGTGAATAGAAACAGGAACTTGGAGACTCTCTTCATGGCTTCCTGCAATACGGACTGTGCCTGGTGTCCAAATACAGAGACATCTTCCCCCCGACTCAGAGCGCTACTCCCAAACTGCACACACTGCTCAGGTACACCTCTCTACTTGTGCTTTTAGAATTGCTGGCCCAAATGTTTGCGTGTTAAAGATACAGACTTTACAATACATGAGAGTGCTTTTTTTTCTTGTCAGAATCTTGGTCCAGATCTGTAAGACTCGAGCATTTCAAGAACTGAACCCAGCTCAGTTTGAGCTGCAGGATGAAGTCAGCGATGCCATAGAGGTCAGAAATCACACAATTAGCATTATTAACTGCAGTATTAAATATTACAGTCACATGACATAGTTTGATATCTTCTTCAGTGAATCATAATTACTTATGATATACTGTTAATGTCTTGTTCAGGCAGGGACACAGGAGTGGTTTGCCATCAAAAAGGGACTGCATCAGCCAATGACTAAGGTAAAGACATCAGCGTCATAAAAGCCATATATGGCTATATTTGACTTATGGCTTACATGGCTTTCCCTGTTTTTATTTCTCCTTTCTCAAAATACTCACCTCATAACTCCTTGTCATGCATGCTGACATACAGGACCTGTCGGAGATTGTGAGCGCCCTCTCCAGGTTGGTCGGTGAGGTGCAGGAAGACATCAAACACAGCAAGGACGTGTGGAACAGGGTGTTTGTCAGGTAAGGTGGGGCAAAGCCACATGGGAGACAGCTGATTAAGAGAGGGGATGAATGCTTCTGCTGGGTCTTAGTGTGTGTGTGTGTGTGTGTGTGTGTGTGTGTGTGTGTGTCATTTGGTTTGTGGTTGTTGCTCCTATATGTTTTGGTCATTTTGTGGCTTTTATCAGGGAGTAGCACATCAAACTGCATGAGGATTACTTTTCAGAATTGTAATCATATCGGTTTCTCTCTCAATACCTTAGTGCCGTGCAGCTGGATGTGTTCACTGTCGTCTACCGTAAGCATGACTCCTTGGTAAGTGGCAAAAGGAAATGTTTGAGCTCCTTTAAGCTAAACAACTTCCTGTTTTTCTCTTGTTGGCTAGATTAGCTTAATTTAGGCTTTTGTCATACCTCAATCTCCCTCCTCTCTCACTGCCTCACTCTCTCCTGTCCTGTCCTGTCCCATCCTCTCCTCTCCTCTGTAGCTAGCTGGGGAGGTGAGGGAGACCTTATCCCTGATGGAGGGGCAGATGGAGCAGCCTCTAGCCAACGGCCTGTTCCCTCTTTACCTGAGCCTGCAGGCCATCCACAAAGACAAGGCCTTCCTACAGAAGAGGTCAGAATCACAGCATAGACATAGCATTGCAAATCCAGAGAAATGCACACTGTTCCCAACCTGATAAAAAACAACAAAAAGTGATATAGAAACTTGTGTCCTGCTGTGCTTTCAGGGGTTTACTAGAGCTGACAGACTTCCAGGAGGGCTTCAGAGAGGCTCTTCCTTACTGGCTGAACAAGGCTTTCAGCACCACACAGGACAGAGTGGAGAGAGCTGTGCAGGTGGACCAGGTGGGACACTCAATTATGCTGCATTCTTCTTTTAAATATTTGCCCTTTAGTATTTTTTTGTTTGTAAACCACTTTTTGAGTTAATGATTCAATTCAGTGCTTACAACCAAAATTTTTACATCCATTGAATAATCACATGCAATAATTTAAGACTATCCTTCTGAAATGTGAAAAAATCAAACAGTTATCTAAGCAATATTTAAAAATTAGACAATGAAATCATTTCATCTCAATTCAGGCCAAAGTCAGACAGATCTGATCCCTAGACATAATTCAGGTATATTTCTTTATATTCCCCTGTCCTCTTCCCTCCCTCCATGTTGGAGCAGCTCCAACCCCTGCAGTCTGGTGCAGTGCCCATAAAGCACAGCTCCTCAGCAGTGGACTTGGTGGCTTGTGTCCAGCCCATCTGCCAGCTGTGGGAGCAGCTCTCCTGGCCTGACCCCGAGGAAGCCTTCATGCTCATGGTCAAGCTCACTGAGGTACGCCGCCACCAGCCACAGACATGATCTTATGAGCACGGGACGTTGGTATGAAGCTGGGAATGTTGTAACCTTTATGGCGTGTGTGCTTTCAGGATGTGTGCAAGATCGTGGCGACCTACTGTCGTATTCTGAAGGAGAGGGTACGAGTACTGTCTGAGGGCTCCGACCACGGCTGTGCCATCAACATGGTGAGGAGGAGTCAATAAGAAGAGACCTTATATCTAAGGCAGTGGTTCTCAGTCCAGTTCTTAAGGACCCCCTGTCTTGCGAGTTTTTGTTCCACCTCTACTCTTGCATAACTGGTCCAGTTAAGGTCACACACTTTTATGAACACCCTATCCATCGGTTTCAGTCAACAGGCATTAAGGCTGGATCAGGTGTCCAATGGTAGAGCTGGAGCAAAAACGTAGACAACAGAGGTTCCTTGAGGACAGGATTGAGAACCAGTGATCTAAGGAAGGTTCTTCATTCACATCTTTTGCGCCCTATATGATCAGTACTGATCTCAAGTGTTCTCTATCCCCGTCTGTGTCTGCAGTTGTGCGTGGTAGTGAACGACCTGGAACACTTACGGTCCATCCTGACCCGCCTTCCCACCCAGCTCAACTGGGCAGGCCTTCGAGAGCGGACCCGTCATGTGATTGGGGAAAGTCAGTTCAACAACACTCTGTCTTCACAGCTCCAACAGACCCAGAGCATCCTCAGTCGAGAGATCCGCTCCGCTTTGGACACCCTTGGGAAACAGGTGGATGGGAGGAGAGGAGGCAAGGCATCGAGGATGAAAATAGAGTATCATCAGATTATTGATTATATATTCTTTCTGTTTTTCTGCCCAGCTGAATACAGACATTGAGACTCATGTGAGAAGCATGTCGACTAGGCGCAGGATTCCCTCCAAGTCCACGGAGGATGTAAGTGACCCATCACTTCCAGTTTGTTGACATGGACACAGATGCCTGTTCTGTTCGTTTTACACCCAACCTACCTACCTCCTTTTCGTTTCAGGCTGTGGTCCCTCTGATGCGCTACCTGGAGAAAGAGCTGCAGTACATGAATGAAAACCTTGTTCAAGAGAACTTCAATAGGTACCGGGCTTACTTACAACCATTGTGTGCTGTCCTTGTGCAAATTTCCTGTGGTATTTGGAAATATTCTTGTGGTATTTCAATTTATTTCATTTTTCACAAGACAGCCAAATTCTGTGAAAATTCAAATTAAGTAAATTAATTAAGTAAATTATGATAGCGTACGTCAAATGTTCCAACACTTCCTGTGGTAAGATGACCTTACAAAACATGATTCACTGTGGTATTTTACCATGGGCTTTTTGCAAGAGGTATGATACAAGTGGCTTTATTTTGCATTACTTTATTCAAACGTAGTGTCTGGGAGAGCCAATTGTCAACCAAGGTCATAAGATAGGTGTAATATTTCCATGCAATGTAGATATAGTTATATTTCCCCACATCATGCACAACAGGACTTTTCTTTTTGTCTTTCTTATTGCCTTGGATCTCATCTGCATTAATTTAAGTCAAACCCTTACTAGAGGCAGTGTTGCAATTGTATCATTATTTTCTCCCCCTTGTCCAGTCTGCTGACCCCTCTGTGGATCAACTCAGTGAAGAGCGTCTACCTTGCAGCCACTCAGCATACGCAACAAGAAGGGCTCATGGTGTTCTGCCAACGATTGCTGTACACACTCCAGGTCAGTTCACGACTGTGTCGTTAACTTTATTACCAGGGCAGAAAGAGCTCAGCTCAGATCAGCTCAGATAAAAGTAAGCACTTAAGAACTTACATTTTACAGTATGGGTGAGCATGTCTTTCATTGTATTAACTTCAACAGAATATGTTGGTCACCTTGCCGCTCAGCTGAATTCTTGAACTCGACTCAAAGCTGGAGCATTTCTTGTACTCATTTTACTCCTGTTTAGATTCAGCAGTTGTGTTGTGTGTATTTCAGTGCCTGGAGCAGTGCTTCCATGCTGAGGGAAATGGACTCCCTCTGGACACCCTCCATTCTGCTCAGTATAAAGTGAGTAACCAGAGGCTACCCAGCTCACGGCATTGATTTGTACAGGTATCATGACGACACCTTGTTAGTTCAGAGAATATATTTAATCTTTATTTGTCTCCTGTCCATTCAGACCCTTAAAGCCCACCTGACTCACAATGCTCTCAGCAGCCGGCAGCTCATAGAGAAATTCTTCGAGAGGAAAGTGTGGGAGCAGGTGAGACTGCAGACCGACCCGAACTGACATGAACTTGGACAGCTTTGCCCTTTGCTCACACTTTTCCCTCTTTCTCTGTGTGTACAACAGAAAGTGTACAGTGGGGAGAAATACGGCGCCGTCACCCTCCTCACATCCTACAGGAGATCAGACAACAAACTGCGTGTTGAGGTGTTGAATGCAGCCAACCTGCTACCAATGGACTCGAATGGTGAGAGCACACATGGATACATACATGCCCAAACACATGCCCAAACCTCTCTTGTTGACACAGTGTTTTGATGCTTTGGCCTTCCCCAGGTCTCAGTGATCCGTTTGTGCAGCTGTGTCTGGAGCCTCGCCACATCTTCTCCGAGGTGGAGCCTCGCTGCACTCAGATCAAGAGCTGTGACCTCAACCCCCTCTTCGATGAGGCCTTTGAATTGTATGTTAGAAATCATATTTGTCACTGTCCTTCCTGAAATGCACTTTGATTGTCCCCTTTCCAGTAGTTCTCTTTTTACCTCCTGCAACCACTTTCTCTCCATCCTTACAGTCCTTGATGCATAATCCTCATTATCTGTAACATATTCCTAATTTCCCCCTCCACCATCCTTCACTATTGCAGTATGGTATCATTGGAGCAGTGCCAGGCTCCCGGGGCTTGCCTGGTGGTAACAGTTCTGGACCACGACACCCTGAGGACGGATGATTTTGAGGGCGAGGCCTTCCTGGCTCTGAAGGCCATACCAGGGGTCGGGGGTAGTGGTGGTTGTAGTGGTGGAGGGGAGGGAGCTGTAGACGCCTCCCCAGCCCAGATGCGCCTGCCTTTGATGCACCCTAAACCAAATGGTATGATCTGTTATCTGTTAGAGTCTGCCTGGCAATAAAGGATGCAGATTTTCATTTTTATATTAAAAACAGGGTGGTTCTGATTGATTTAACTGTGGTTAGAAAGATACAAAGAGCAGATATTGGCTTTTTATTAAATATTGGAGAGTGTGTGTTCCACCTCTGATATAGTGAATATGGTGCAGTTTGATTAAAAATATATTGTATTACTGATCCATGCTACACTGAGGTTTTTAGCCTGCAACAGTTCAAATGTGATATTTTAACTTTCAACACAGCTTTGCATGTTTTCTGTTTTTCAAAGCAGCGTTTGAATGTCCCATGGTCTAAATGCTTTCGGAGACTTTTTGGGCTAAGTTTGGTGTTAACTGTCCAATTACCTCATTTGTCTACATTTTTTTGTCTTTTAAATTATCCAGGTGTCACTAAACACCCATGTCAAATGCAAATATTGGAACCAGCCTGACTCATGATTCTGGAGATTCAAGCTTAGCTGATGCAACCATTAATTTGTTGCTTTGTGTACATTTTCCAGAGGACGGCATTCTGAAGTTACTGGAGTCCAGGAGAGCAGAGAGGGAAGCACAAGCCTTTGTGAAGAAGAGAAGACAGAGAGAAAAACAGTCCCAGGAGGAGATTCAGCCATGAGAAAATACACAGACACCTTTCTCCAAAAATATACAATTTGTTTTAATGATCTATACCAAAAATCCACTCAGAATGAAACACTGTTGGATGACTTGTGCGGGTGGTGTGGACGGTATGCTAAGCATGGGTTTACCAGTGACCATCACAGTGATCATGAACAACTCTCGCACCTGCAACTACCACACACACCCTTACACCTCTATCTGTTTCCTGATACCTTGTCTAATCAGTGCAAGAGAAAAGTATGATATCACTTAACTATGTATATATAATATATATATTAGACTACATTTGACACGCTGTGAAATGTCAAAGATTACTACAAATGTAAAAATTTTGGCAGCGAAACCTGTGATACACTGATTTATAAAATAGAAAAATGGTTTTGACAAAAACAAATTTGTATGTTTCAGTTAACATGAAAAGCGTTAAACTAAAAATGAAAAAATATAATATGTAATTTCAAAGACTACACTAGTTGACTGAGTACATTTGTCTTGATTGTGTTAACATGCTCCCCTCTTCCAGTTAACATAGAATATTACAGAGAAAACCTGAGTGCTTTAACAGAGGCCATCTGTTGTAAAGTCCAAAAACAAATATTACTAAATTTTTAAATATTTTTTGTTATTATTATCAAACATTAATCACCGATTTTAAATTTGTTTTGCTAAAAAAAGAAACTATGACAAATAGAAAATGAAGATTCAACTGTAAAGGCATAGTCTAGACATGCGCTACCAGCAGACTGGTATCATGGCCCCATTGGCTGTAGCTTTGTGTGATAGCTGTCTGAAGCTGAATATGCCCTTTACTTTACCTTCTGAGTCAGACCTGTTGATTTTGTTAGATCAACATAGCAGTTAGCATTCATGGTTCATGGTTTGGGTTAAAAAAAGAAGTAACTGCAGGTCTTTGGGTTATTTTCACTAGTCAAGAAGAGGGGTTAAGAACAGTGTGGCTGGTCAAGAGCATCAACAAGTCACATTTACTGGTTTTTGGTGGGTAACACTGGACAATAGATAAATCCTAAATTACATAATAAAGAGCTTTTACCACCCCCCAGACCAGTCCACTGAGCTGGTCATTCATCTGTATACCTCGTCTTAAAAGTTCAAAACCTGATCAGTGCTTGTGTTGTAGCCAAATGATAAAGGACCCCGGCATAGTTATGTTTAGCGGTTGAGATGCTAGGCTGGTCTCTCTAGAATCAGGACTGATGGGTCTGGAGCGTTATGGTGAGCTGGGATGTGATCAGGTCAAGAGAGCTGGTCCAGGCTCTGTTCAGAGCAGAGGGGGCACTCTGTGGAGGAGGAGCAGCTGTCGCACTGCAGTCCATGGCCACAGGGCAGCGACACTGAGCCCTGCTCTCCACACGTCACACAGCACTGCCTCTGCTTCCTATACACCACCTTAGGACGAACAGACTAAATGTTAGGACAAAGCTGAAATCCACACCTTCTTTATTAATATATCAGTATGATATCCATGTGTATGGTGGAGTATGGTAACACAAATGGGCACATTTGCCATGGCTGAAAACTCTCTCCATACTCTACTGAGAAATAGCAGATATCACGAGTGTTACTAATAACATCAATTAAGGTTCCATTCCATTTAAGTGTAGAAGAGTCTTTCCAGTGAGCCAGCATGAACAATAACAGGACCCTGCTTCTGTTAGAGCAGAACCTTAATTAATGCCATTAGTAACACCTGTGTTTACCCTACTGTTCATGTCAAAATGGATGCTGTGAAAAAGGGCTGATAACCTGATTGGTTGATGGCATTTTCACTGTGCTTCTCTATCACTGCTGTAGTTTGCTGCCATGGAGCAACAGTGTGCAGAAAGTTACAGATTTCATCCTTATCCTCCATTTGCAGATTTAAAGACCATGAAGAGAAGTTGCAAGGCCAATGGAAAGCCCCTTTTAACTTATTAGAAAATGTCACATGGGGTCTTTAGGTTGGAGTAAGGTGTGTGTTCTCACCTGCTCCACAGCATGTAAGCAGCTACAGAGTTGGGCCTGCAGGCTGAGGACTGACTCTAGAGGCAGTCTGTGCAATAGCTGGAGTTGGTGCAGTGCTAGGTGAGGGTTGTCTCCACTCCGCAGGCTATCCAGCGCCTCCTGCAGGAGGGAAGCCTGTCTCTGCGCCTCCTCCTCAGCCTGCCTGGCTCTCTCTGCCTCCATGGCTAACCGCGCTGCATGGGCACGAGACTCCTCTGCGTCTGCTTTCAGTGCTGCCCACGACTACAGAACAAATCCATAAAGAACAGCTCTAATGAATCATGCTAATCAATGTGGTGGACTCAAACATGCTGGTGACTGCACTAATTCAAGCACACACAGCTACATCAGATGCGCGCACACAAACACGCACATACACACACGTGCATACACACACACACACACACCACTACCTACCTACCTGTGCAGTGTGTCTCCAGCTGTGATCCCACTGCTTCAGTGTCCTATGAGCTTCCTCCAGCTCCTGTTTGAGCCTGGCTGTCTCTGCACTGGGGCCGGAGGGCAGCAGGGTGGGTGGGGTCCCTGGTGAACCCTGGCCTGATGGGAAATGCTCCCATATACTACTGCTCATACCATTCAAACCTGAAAAGCAGAGAATAAGGGACAAATATTCGCACTATCACGTCACCCCACACTGCCCAAAACTTGACTGATGGTGTTCTACAAACCTAAAGAGCCATGGGACGGTCCCAGGAAGTTGCTCTCTGATTGGCCAGGCTGTGACAGGTGGGTTGAGAAGAATGGGGAAGCATGTGGTCTGATTGGGGGAGACGGTGAAGGGGAGCTGAAAGGGGCAGAGCTGCTGAGGGATCCTGGGATATTGACAGGGGCAGAACTCTGAAGCTGGTTTCCTCCTGCAAGAACAAGAATGATTACAGGGTGTACTGAGTGTGTTCAATTGTGTTGTACTGTGCATGCAGTCGTATGTAGACGGTGGTTCTGTATGTGTTCATGCTGATGTCTGTTCAATACCCAGCATCACTCCCACACTAGGCAGAGCCGAGCTGCTCTCTAAGCTCCTCTCCAGAGCCGAGACACCGAAATCGTTCAGGTCAAGATCATCCAGGGCTGACTCTGTAACAAACACACACTGTTAGACTTACGACTACTTTGTAGCATTCCTCATCATTATATCTTACTTAATCAAGAAGTGAGAATCCAGAATTTGTGCATTTTGACTCACCAACAACTGACTCCACAGTCTCACTGGTGGGGTAAAAGGGCAGGGCGTTGGCATTCATGCCTGATGTGATGCCTGGTCCTGGGGGTCCAGGAGGGGCGGGGCTGGGAGGGGTAGCCGCCAGGCTGGAGGGGATACTAGAGGACAGACTCAAAGGGCTGCCCACCGGCAGAAACACCAGCAAGTCCTGTAAGAGAAAGATATTTGGCATTTGGGAGGAAAAGGCATTAGCCTTGTGAGCCTAAAGCTGAATTAAAGTATTGACTAGAAAAGTATGTTTCCTGGAGAAACTGTGTGGGCTAGCTCAGCAGCTGGAAGTGTTTTTGCCTCAGCTTGAGAGGTTAAACAGCTGAATTCATTAGAAAGAAAAAAAGAACAAAAGTGAAATCTGTCAAAAAGTTTCAAGAGTACCAAGACATCCACAGCTGCCATTTTAAAATTAGAGTGAAGTTCAGGACAATAGTGAAAAAACACTGGAAATAGATATTAACTACCCATGTGTGGATGTGAGTGATGATTTGTTGTCATGTAAACCAGTGTTCTACCTGTTTGCTGTGAGCTGATGCCATTTCTCTGCTGCGATGCTCGAGAGCAAAACCCCTCTGCTTGGCCTGAAACCACAAACAAGATACTGATGATGCGAATGTAAACACATGTAGGACAAGCAAATGCAGCGAACACTTGCAGTTGCAGGACACATAGCAAAAATCAGCGTGGATGACATCACTTTTAAGGGTGCACTCTCATTGTAACTGCAGTGTCATTAAAAAAAGTATTTTCATTGTTTTTTTATCTATTAGTGTACTGCATGTCCTGTATCACATTTCAGTTGTCGGCCCCTCTCACCTGGTCCTCCCTCTCGAATCCAGGCGCCCTGCCATATCCTCCCTCTCCAGCCCAAGGAGACAGAGGCTCTCCTCCTCCTCCACCCACGTCCTCACACAGAGACAAAACCCTACCCAGCAGGCCCTGCTCCGCTACACACGATGACCCTCCAGTGGGGGCGAAGGGGTCCCCAGCAGAACATGACGTGGGCCCCGGCCGCATGTTGTGTCCACTGGGACTCAAGGAGGCTTCCTGAGTGGGAAGAGGATCTGGAGGTCTGGAGGGTGGAGGCGAGCTGGGGGTGGGGAATGATGGCTCCTCAGGAACGAAGGGCTCTGGAAGGGAGTAAGAATCATCTGTTGAGGACACCTCAGGGCAGTAGAAAAGTGTGAAAATTGTAAGATAAATGATCAGATGGTTAAGCAGTGTTTAGAGATGCTCTGCGGAAAAGGAAACTTACTTTCGACATGCGCGAACGCACAGAAGGGCCCTCTGGGACAGCTGCCACACTGCTGCATGTCATTGCACTTGGTGGATTTGTAGATCTGTGGCAAAATAACAAAGGGCATGAGTCTCCTGCGACCTCTGGGGATGCTGTCCAATGTGCGTAAACACTCTGCTGAAGCTGACAAACCTCAGGGTGGAACTGCTGTTCTGTGCGTGTGTGGCAATACTGGCATGCCTCCGCTCCCTCACATTTACTAGGATCTCCCCATTCTTCACTGTGCTTCACTGCTGGACATGGCAACGCTCTGCGGTGGCAAGAACACACAGAAATGTTTACAAGCCTGGTAGCCATTAAGCAGTATCATGTTCTTTTTCATGATGCGCTACACCACCTGTATTTGTGTTTATGTGGACTGCGCCTCCTGTCTTTGCTGTTATGGTAGTACGGGCAGGCATATCCTTGACGGCACAGACGAGGTGGTTTTTTGCAGAGTTCTGTCTTGTAGTGGGATAACACGTAGGTGTTATCTGAAAAAAGAACACAGGAGGAGACGATGAACAACGATTAAAGCATGGTCAGCAGTGTTTCAGCTGGAAACGTGTCTTTGGTCATTTGTGTGAAATGACCAGTAGCATAATGATACCTTGCCAGCGTGGCTCCTCGCTCAAGATCTTTTCTATGAGAGCAGTGCTGGCTGCCTGTCCCGACTGCCCATCTCCTCCACCTCCCTCTGCCGCCCCCGAGCCTCCCTGAGACTCCATCACCTGCACCTCCCTGGAAAATTCACAATGTAAAGGCACAAAAAACACAAACACAAATAAACCCACCCAATAACAAAGTCGGCTTTGTGTTAAAAGTTACGCTCCCATGGTGTACCTGATATCATAAACAGGGCTGCGCAGGTCATGTGATCCATGAGCAAAGGCGCAGTGGGAGCCATTCTTGCTGCAGTGGCCTTTTGCATCAGTTTCGTGAATGCATGAGCCCGTCTTGTAGTAGCGGAGGTGGTACCTGCGCTCTGTGTCCCCCGCTGTCCGATGCAGGAATGGACATCTGGGACGCATACATAAAATCACATGGAAACACACAGACATGCATGTCTGTTAAGGCATTTTAGTGATTTCTGTACAATATTCCACAATTTACAGCCCAATAAAAGTGAAATACTTTTGCTTATTTAAGGGCAAGGTTGGAATTATTTAAGTTTTGACTGCAACTGTAAAATGAAATCTGTAATATAGAGTAAAACAGTTTACCATGTACAAGAGTGACAAGAACTTCGATGATGTCAGCTACAAAAGTAACTGTGACACATGAAATTATTTACAAGGAACACCTTTGGAGAAGACTGCATGTATACAAGATGCACAATAAGTTAGGACTTTGACTCCAACTAAGTAACTGAATATTTTTAATCAGCAGATCCTTCACATTTACAATCCTTGGGCAGTTTTCTACATGTTCTAACACTGAATTAAAGAAGCAGTGCTTCTGCTTGTGCTAACTATTTCAGTGTTCTTTCCACCTCCGCAAATGGGTGTGGTAATTTTCGCTTATAGTTGCTAAAAGCCATAATCAGTGCTGAGAGCTTGAATAGGAATCGTCTGAACAGTTCACTGTGAACTCCAGCAAGTAAGAGCCCATTAGCATGAGTCAACAACATCACAGCTCGAACCCTGCATCAACACAGATCCTCTACATTTGCATTCCCCTTGTATTTAAATGTCACCTGATGGTAGCTGTCTGGGTCATAACAGCTCAGCACATTTCCGTCTAAATGACACTTATGAGGCAGGACAATAGCCGTGTTCAGCTGCTAATGAGCACTGTGAATAGCAAGCATCACACTCTCCTTCTCATGTCTTCAATTTGACTGACAATCACTGATAGGGTGTATCCTTGCTCACTGATGGCATTGATTTTCCTCCATGTGAAACGGGTGTTTATAGTAAGCATTTTGTCAGGCCATGAGCTATACATTCTGTTGATTCATGTGAGTTTCAAATACAGGAAGAGTCCAATTTTTTTACATTGAAAGTAGACAAATAGACATTTATAATTGTACTTTGTTTTTCTGACAGCAAGTTTTCTAGTTTTCTAACACAACTTCAGGAGGCCCACAGCAATATGAAGAACAATATAATTCAGCTGAGGATGACTAATTCCAGTTGTAAAATGTGCAAAAATCGCTTCTCTAAGCTTAGGTTGCACTCTCACCATTCTTACCTCCCCATCTAAACTGTACTGCAACTGCAGGACAGTTTAGACGGCTAAACAACTCGATACTACATCAACAGCAACGCATTATACCCCTTATTCTTGGGATATCTTGTCAAAAAGGTCGTCCAGGACCTAATGTGTGTCTATGTGGGGGTTCATGATATGAAAACACTGGAGAACCCCTAATCCAAGTTTTATTCAACCAGGAGGTCTGTATAAGCGTTTTGTCTCAAGTGCAGTGTCGTGATCTTGGGTGCACTCACTCATCTCCATCGGGGCAAGTGCCTGTTCCCTCATCATATTTGGTGCAGTAGACATCTGGGCTGTAGTTGAAGGTCCCATCCCGTCTGCGGATGGGCCTGCGGCGCCGCTGGTTCAGAAAGTGCCAGTGGAAACAGGCAAAAGGCCGGTGCTGTGTGCATTTATGCTGCACAAACAGGGGGCACTGCTCAGTTCTGAACTCCTTCAGGTATCTGGGAGAGAGCAAAACAATGAGGGGCAGGAGGGATACTTTAACAAACAAACTTCTTGCTTTTTACAGTAAAGTTGTAGCATTCATACCTATAATTTTGTCAATAAAGTGTCTATCTTTACTTATTTGCTGTACTACTTTCATTATGTTTGGGTGTTCTAATAGTTCCTTCAGTGCTGTCTTGTTTTCACCTATATCCCATTCTCAGCTGTTGTGGTGACCCAGTTTCTCCACAAAGATGATTTAAACTTCATCTAGGATCTAATTCAAAACAATGTAGCAACGATAGGTGTTCCGACCAACAGAACTTTATCTTCGTAATGCCACAATGCTTGCAAGTTAACAAATACTATCGGTGAGTAACGTTAGGCCTCCTAAACGAGACCTGGCAAATTTAGTATGCACATTTCCACTGAACAGGTCTGGTTTGGCACTTTATAACAACGTCTAATTTACCATTCACTTATTTTTTCCTCAAACAAGTTAGCTGTAGTTTGCAATATACGAGCGCACGTGAGGTTGTGTACACTTTAGCTAGCTAATCCAACTAGCTAGCTACGTACGTGTAATGTTGAGGTTTCTCGGGCTGTACGTTCAACACGGTGGCGGGAGATGTCGAGCCTCCAGCGGGCGAAGATGAAGAAGAGGAGGATGGTCCCCCGGTAGCCGTGCCTCCCGAAGACGATGGGGCTTGTGGGTGTGTTTTAGACATTTTCCCTGTTTGAAGCGTATCAACAAGAAGCTTGTTTTTAGCTTACGGGCTAGCTATTCTTGCTAGCTTCGAAATCCGCATTCTACAATGATATGAGCCTGCGCAAGGCAGGAGGAAGTAGAAGCAAAGTAACAACACGGAACTATGGGGCGTGAAGTCAATTTGAAAGTGAACTACACTGAGTTCGTAATGCATTTGGCGACAATAGGACACCCTAACATTTTAGATCACATATTATAAACAGCAGTACATTCATATGATACAATCTTTTCCTCCTGCAAATGAAAACACGAAAATGCAGAGTTTGCGTTGGAATTTTTAGTCAACACAATTCACTGGCTAAAATGGCCAAAATAAATCACCAATGGGTGTCCATTGTGGCAACTGAATGGAAGAAGAACCAATGAGAGTGTAGTTTTCTACATACATGACGTCACGAGAAAGTATTAATAGTTGGTCACAACCCCCACCATACACACATCGTCGTCATACTCCGTGATTGCGACAGAGAAACTGTTAGCTTAGGTTCTTCATTCATAACAACCGACTTCCTAAAGGTAAATATATTTTTGTAGTGTGTAGAGAATGTGTGTGACCTAATTTTTACTGGTGTATGTTTGTATCATCGGATTGGGGTTCCTGTTTACAAGTATCGTTTGAATTGACTACTAATATGTAGGCTGGCTAACATTAGCATTAGCTAAAAATAGAACAATGGAATCTCTAACAGCTAACGTCTCAGGTTTAACGACAACGTTAGCTCTGTAACGTAGAATCAAAACATCGAAAAGTAGCTTTAGTTCCGGAGGTAAATATTGACTGGTGAATCTCATGGCACTGATAGCTATTTAGCTTGCGACTAAGTGTTTGTTTAGTGAATGTTACTGAAGCCGATTCGAAGCAATGTCGCTTGGGGGTGAATTGACCAAATGTGAAAATGGCGAAGGGGAAAAGCGAATGTTGGCAGGCCGGTTTGATGCTAGCGTCGGGTGGTAGACATTTTTGTCGCGAATCTCTCAGGTAGTATCTGGTTGTTGTGGGCCCTCTATTCCGGTAGCTCTTCTCATGTAAGTGATTATGGTGCGGTCTATCAATTCTAACTAGTTAAAAGTCATTTTAGCGCGCCTTAATTGGGACTGCTATTGAATTTATGTAGGCCTTGCTGGTAGAAGGCGGGGTGTGTTGGCTGCTGGAGCGCAGTGGAACACACCAGACGCCTCCCAGTGGTATGTTTTTTTTAACGGTAGGGGGAGGGGGGATCATTCAAACTGTTAGCTAATGCCTTAGCCTAGGAGGCTACTTGAGATGGACAACTCCGCGGTTATTCACCGGCTCGGTTTGGATATGTATTTTATGGAATTACTGATATTTGGCTATATGTATACACAGTTTAGTCATGTATCATGTCATGTTTTTAACTAGTGAGAGATGGCCCGTACCAAGCAGACCGCCCGTAAATCCACCGGTGGAAAGGCGCCAAGGAAGCAGCTCGCCACCAAGGCAGCCAGAAAGAGCGCACCATCCACAGGGGGAGTGAAGAAGCCCCATCGTTACAGGTATGCAACGGTTTTTAAATTAATAATAAACCTCATAATCACTGGCTTTCCATTGGATATAGAGCCTTGAATGTCTTCCTATTACTTAGGCCCGGAACTGTGGCTCTGAGAGAGATTCGTCGTTACCAGAAGTCCACAGAGTTGCTCATCCGCAAGCTGCCCTTCCAGCGTCTGGTGAGAGAAATCGCACAGGACTTTAAGACTGACCTGCGTTTCCAGAGTGCTGCCATTGGTGCTCTTCAGGTGAGCAATACATGAAATGTTAGATGTGGCTGAAATAACCTTAGATGTATGTTGACCTAAATAGTCTGTTTTTTCCCCCCACCCATAACAGGAGGCCAGTGAGGCATACCTGGTGGGTCTGTTTGAGGACACTAACCTGTGCGCCATCCACGCCAAGCGTGTCACCATCATGCCCAAAGACATCCAGCTGGCCCGTAGGATAAGGGGAGAGAGGGCCTAAGTGGCTAGTGGCAGCATCAGCAAGACAAATGAACCTATTTATCGTACTTAACCATTTTGTGGACATTTTATTTCTTGGGTATTTTTAAAAAACTTCTTTTTGATTTTTGTATTGTATTTTAGAATGAGACAAATGCATCAGTCATTCCGCAAACCTGAATTCAGATTGAGGTAGTTGGAGATGGGTGTGCAGTAGAACATAGGAATATCTACTCGGCTCCACAATGGGTCATTTTTACATGTAAACAGTGGTTTTGGGGAAGTCCTACCGCCTGTGAAAAGTCCTTTTTTTGGGTCCTTGTGGGTATAAGGCTCCAGGTGAGGTGGGGGTTCTCTTGAGGCGACGCTGAATTCTTCACATCTTCCATGGGGGTCCAGGGTTCCTTCATCCATCTACCCTTTTCCACAGTATGCCAGCATGTCTTGCACAACAGATCTCTGTACTGTAGTGTCAGGGTATTGTGTTGATACAGTCACACTGTACACTCAGCAGTGAGGTGCATGGCAGGCCCCCCCCCTGTATTTTTCTGGACTGCTTTTTACATGTTATTTTTCCAACATAAAAATCTTGGCAGCTACATTTAATACTATTTATGAAGTGTTGTCACATGTCTTTCTATTAAAGGTCTTTACGAGTAAAGTCACTTGTGTTGTGTTTAAAGTACTCAGACATTGACTTGGTGTATATTAATCTTTATATACATATTGTACAACAATTACTTAGTTCACAATCACACATAAGACAAGTGAGGTACTAGAGTGATTTGTCATACAAACCACTCTGTATGCTTGAAACCAGTAGCTGTAAAGAAAAGAAATATTTAATGAGCCTAACATTTCTCATGAAGAAATACTGCTTAAATTTAGTTCTGAGTATTTCTTACCAATACGACAGACAATCTCCTCACACTCCTTGACAGTACTGGCTCTCAGTGCCACACAGCAGAAGCCTGTGGACTGAGGAGTTTCTGGGGAGTCTCTGTGAAGAGAGCCAATCATATGCTTAGATGACATCTGGGTCCAGCCAATAACAACAGACCTGTTAATGGCTTGGGTATTGCATCACTACCATGATGTTTCTATGGAGGGGGTGTGACAAGCATGGAGGGTGCCAGGATTGCCATGCATGCATGATCTGAATTATTATGCAACAAGAAATTCTAGGCCACTAAATGTGCATGCTGTTCATTGTAGACTAAAGTTTAGTATCACAATACTTACGCTACACAGAAGGCAAATATTGTGTAGTCGGGCTGACTATACCTCCCTACACATGAGATCTCTGGGTAGTGATGCTGGAAGAGCTCCTAAGGAGAAATCAGACAGCATGTTATGACTGAATCAGGATGATGTTTCTCTGCAAATTCACGAGGAAGACTAAGCAGTGCCCAGAAATAGCAGAGAGGGAAACTTGTTACTAATCCAGGTCAAAACCAGGCAGTGTGCGCATAAATAAGTTATGATCACAGTCAGCGTTTTACTCACCAGCTTACTGTTTTTCTCTGTGCATGTCAAATGTGTTTCCTTCATGTCGAAGAGCACTTCCTAAAAGAGAAATGATACCGACTGAGTGCAGTTATATTAAGGATCAGGTGTAGAATAAGATAACTGTGTCTATGTGCCTTCAGGCAGGCACTGCCTGTACTACCTTGCTTGGCAGGTTTTTCTGCAAGACTTGTGGGATCGCGTGCTGCAACACCTCCTTGCCTCCAAACTAGGAAAACCGTAGACCAGCTGTCAGTTTTGACTAGTTGTCTCTGACAAGATATGCACCATCACAAACTGACAGACAGACATTTGATGTGATACAAAACCAAAGTACACAACAAATACACCGAAGTCACTGAGAACACATGTATTGATCAAACTGTAAAGCACAAACAAATATATACCATTCCAATGTTTGCCTTTCCCAAGAACTGCACAATGTACACAATCCTGCTGAGGAGAGGTGGTTCAGTGTCTCAATGGAGGTAAAAAAATAGCATAAAATTTCATGTAAAAAGGTAACTGTACACTAAAACTGAGTGTTCAATGTGCTGATCCAATGGACAAGGTCAGATTAGGTAGAACAGGTGCAGTGGTCCACATGGCATAGCTTTTAGGAGACGGACTTGCCTTCCCTCTTTGAGGCACTGTGACGGAGCGGGCCGCTGATCCTCGCTGGCTGACTGCTGAGAGGAGGCGGGGCCGAGCTGCAGCGTGGGATTCTCCACCTTCAGGGCCCGCAGGAGCTTGATGAGGGGCCGGTACACGGCTCCATCCTGGTCCCGCCATCGCAGAACCCGCATGGACAGAGGGTGGCCCTTCAGCCGGGACAGGACAACACCTGCCTGGGGAAATCAGAGGAAGCTATGGTTTTCAAATCGTAAACCTTGACGTGTCTCGGAACACTTTGTGGAACAACTTCTTAAGAAAAGCAGGATTTCCCAGTTACATCTATCTTTTCTAGCTCTAAAGAAAACAAGTGCCTGTACTTTGGCTATAGTCTCAACCTGTTTGGTCTATCTTGATTTTTGTTGTCCTGACTTCTGCTAGCAATCCTCAAGATGGGCTTTTTGCTGAAAAGGGGTGTGGTTTATAAGCAGTGTTGTGGTAGTTACTGAAAAGTAACTAGTTACAGTTACTAGTTACTTCATTCAAAAAGTAACTCAGTTACTTTGTTAGTTACTTACACCAAAAGTAATGCATTACTGTTAAAAGTAACTTTTTAGTTACTGTTGTAAAGAACAGTCTTTTAAATGCTCCCATTAATGCCCTTAAAACCTTCACTGCAGTACTGTAAGGAAAATAATACAAACTGTTGGTCAACTTAACAGTTCCTATTCATTTGCATTCACATCACTAAATTCTGCTAAGCAGAATTGTGCTTGACTAAAGTGAAATAGTGAGCATATTTCCACATTGAAAAACTCTTGCACTCGCCTTCACTCACCATGACCGCTGCACGTTAGAGTAAACAGAAACACGCCCACAATGTGTCTCCTATCGATATAAATCTATGGTGTCTCCACTGTAAACAGGAGGAAGTAGCCTACACTGCAGCTGGCCAAACATGAATTCATTTATCGAGTAACGGGCTAACACACCATAATGTAACTGAGTTACTTTATTTGAAAAGTAATGCTTTAGAGTATTAGTTACTGCCAAAAGTAATGGCATTACTGCCCAACACTGTTTATAAGCATATAAACACATATTCATCAATATTGCAGTCCAAACTTCCAAAATTATTAAAATTACATCATAAGTCTTGTAGGGCTGAATGTTT